>JBAMYA010112330.1:0-19172 GCA_037176975.1 Arrhamphus sclerolepis
TATGTGTGTGCTTTTTGTTTTTTCTAAACTCTGTATCTTGGTAAGCTTTCACCACAATAGCACAGTGGCGGTATCCCTGGTGATAGCTGGTGACAAACACTGTTTTATTTCCTGTTACTGCTTCAGAAACATTCTTGTAGTTTTCCAGCCTTTAAATTAAAGTAGTCTGCCAGGAATTAGACAGTCTATACATACAAATTTAATGAAACTGTAGACATCAGAGTTCATCATAAAATGTTGATACTCTTATCTGGGGGGAAAAAAAGAATAGGAATATGGTGAATAGCTGACCAACAGTAAATGTGTGAAAATACTAAGTGATGCCACCTTTTCTTAGACGTACAAATACATCCAGCGGGTTGTCCTTGATACTTAATAGTACAGACAGATGTGGAGAACTGCCAGAGCACATCATATTTCCCTTGAATATTAATCTCTTAATGTGTATTTACTAGAAAATACACCTGTATAGCTTAACACACCAGTTATATGAAAGTTATATAATATTTATGGTGGGTTAAATATCATCCAGCACTGGTGAATAATTAATAACTGCTGATTGCCGACTCTGATGAAAGCCTACAGGCCATACATGCTGGCAGTTTGAGTTAGAGCACACAGAATAAATCGACAGCTATATTTGCCTTTGCTTTGCTCCGTCATCATCTATACTGCTGTGTATATGAAAGAAGATGTGTAATCTGTTGGCGTTCAACAACAGTCAGACTTTTCCTTTCAAAGCTTTCATTCAGCCTGTCTTGCTCTGTCTTTGGAGCTAAAAAAACAACTTCACATTTACTGTTGTTAAATAAACTTTAAGGGAAATGGTTGTCTGAAATCAACATATCAAAAATTTACTTACTTAACATCACTTAGGTTTTAACTACTAATCACAATTTTCTCCTCAAAAGATTTGGTACAGAAACAGCAATGTAACATCACAACACACATGTAACTTTTCTACAGCCCCCTTGTTGGAAAGTGATTATAGTTTTAAGTAAAATAACAAGCTTAGTATGTTGTGTGGGTGAAAAATATGAAGGCTAAAAATAATTTAAGACAAAAACACGTTCTGAATGGAGAAAAACTAAAATGTAGAAAAGAAAAACATTCATTTTATTTTTCCAGTGCATTCAAACAAGATACACAAAATAAAGAGCAGTTCAAAAAGGATTATAAAAAGTGAGGTTCTTTGGCAGGAATACCAATCTGTCGATGCTTTTTGTTTCAGTTCAGCCCTGAAACGTGTAACTACATCTCCACCAGTGCTGAATGTACGCTCAGATGGTGAGCTGCTTGCTGAGATGCATAAGTACTATTTAGCCAAGTGGCTAACTTGTGGAAAGACCCCCCCCCTTGAGGATGTGACTCCGTCAGCTGTGACCATCATCGACTAGCTGTTGATATGCAAATCTGTGTCTTGCTTTGGTGATGCACTGGTACTGCTACACTTTCTGGAAAAAAAAAGTGCCCAGGCTACTTTTGGCCTTCTTTGGTTGTGAAGATGGGCTTGATGCTTCCATCTCTGTATGGTCCAGTGTTGAAGAACCGGCCATAATTCACAATCCTCCCTGGACAAAGCATTGGTGAGTTCCTGCAGTGGTTTTAGTGCTTCAGTCACTGCTTCCAACGCCTGGATTTCTCTCCATGTGGGTAGAAGTTGTTGTGATAGCTTTGCGGACTTGCGTGATAGCTTTTCCCTGTTCCAGGAGAAGTTCAGCGCGCCCTGGGAACTGGTAAGGGCCCTTTGCAAACCACTTTCTTGCACACATGTGTTGTGCCAACAGTACGAGCATCATTTTGGGCACTCCTCTCTGGAAAGTAAGCAGAAGGAATGAAAATATTATTGTTCTTGGAGAAGAAGAGTGTTTAATAAATTTAAACTTTACTACTTTAATAGTAGAGCTGTGCAATAGAGGTTGTGCTCATGACGTCACAGCAGTGGAAGTCACTGCGATTACACCCACTGAGTGGCAGAAGGAGGCAGATGAGTGGCGGCGTGGGCTTAAATACTGTCTAAACACAGGTTTGAAAAGTAGTTGGAGCTATCTTTTTACAGGCTACCGAAAGCCAAAGAAAAGAGAAGCAGATGAATCGCTGTCTTTTTTTTTTAAAAGGAAAAAAGCTACGCATACAACCCTGTAATGCTTGGATGAACACCATGTGTACAGCAAGACTGACGAATAAAACTTGGAAAATCTTTTCTGCCTTGGCAGTTCGTATCTGTGATCCAAAACATGATTTTTTTGGACCCACCTCTCTCCACCATCTCTATTGGCACCGTGTCCATAGTGATATGCCTTGATTATATCGTTCCACTTTTTGCTACTTTTATCGTAAAGCGACTCAGCAGTGAACGAAGCTTGAAATGACTGCTGTCATGTCTTAGAATGTGCTTCACTGCCTGATATGCTACGTTTTCTTTTGGTCCTTGTTGCTTGCTTGTACTCGAGGACGTGTGGTTTTTAAATGGTGAAACAAGTTGCTGGTGTTACCACGCTTGGCTGTCACAATGTGGCGGCATATTAGTTTGCACGGTGTCAGATAATTTGAAGCTGAACCAGCTCCAAATAACAGAAGTATAGCCATTCTTTGGTACCAACACCTCTGTCTCAGACTATCTGGACGTTTCACTTTTTCTTTTCTCTGCTGATGCTGGGCACACCTAATTAGCACCTGTCAGTCTTTGGTCTATGTAACATTAGAAAGGTGGGCTTGTGGGTAATGGGACATACACTTTGTGTAGGACAATCTGTGAAGGTATGAAAAATAAAGCTATGTTTCACTTTTATTAAATGAAAAAGAAAGAATCTTGGTTTTTATGACGGTATTACAAAATGTATATCGTGGCATCATGTGGCTCTGGTGACAGTAACGTTACTGGTACACCGCCCACCGCTACTCCATGGTGATGAGAGAGCAGCTGCAACAAAAAAAACCTTTTTAACCCCTTTTCCCTTGTTCTCTCTCCCTCCTTTCTTTGTCAATCCTTCTCTCTCTGTCTCTTCCTATCCTCAATTTAGGCCACGTGTGTCACATCAGCAACCTAATAGCCTACTTCCCATCTTTTACCACCACTGTCGAGGTAACCATGGCAACTAGCGCTGTACCAAGTGACAACCTACCAACATACAAGCTGGTGGTGGTGGGAGATGGTGGTGTTGGGAAAAGTGCCCTAACCATCCAGTTTTTCCAGAAGATTTTTGTGCCAGACTACGATCCCACAATTGAGGACTCTTATCTTAAGCATACAGAAATAGATGGACAGTGGGCGATACTGGATGGTGAGTTGGAATGACTGTCTTTATTTCTGTCTAAATGTCTATCATTATCAAATAAATCCACACTGAGAGAAGCCAGCAAATTTTGTAACATCATAACATCTACAAGTCCAGGCTTTGTCATCACATTCTGCAACATCAAGTGGCCTTCATATACAGCGGTTGTAAAAATGCCAAAATCTTTTTTTTTTTAAAAGAAAAATAATATTCACTAAAAATGAGAAGCTGAATGTGAAGCATTTGCAAAAACAAGCATCTACAAGACACAGTTGTATAACGTCTGTGATGAAGCTGTTTCTGGAGGGAACACCTGAGCAGGCGTCCTGCTGAGTTCTGCAGATCTTTTTATTCCCGTCCCCGTACACAGCTAACTCCCAGGTATTTTAGCTGCTGCTTAAAATATATTAGAATGTGCAGTAGTTTTCATTTTAGTTGTGAATGTTCCCGTTAGAGGGAGTGCAAAGAGCTCTGTTAACATTTAAACCTGGAATATAAAGTTAATAAAACATTTCACATGTTAATGTCATTGTGGCAAAATATTCTTATTTAAAATAAGGTCAATAGGTAGTTTATTGCTGTCTGTGTAAGCAAAGTCAAAGAGAGGCAAATTGTCAGATTGCAATAAAGGATCTTGGTGAATAATTAAGAACAACTCTGGGCAGAACTAAATTTCCTGATTTCCATAAACGTATTGAAATGATGCCACGCTTAATGTGCACTATAAGCAAAGTTGACGAGAGTCTAGCAAAATAATGGTGAGTTTTTGGCTTGGCAGTGTATATCAGTTTTAAATGTGAAAGTGGGAGTGTGTTGTGCAGTGATGCTTTTGTGCCCATACCTCTTCCCAGTGCTGGATACGGCCGGCCAAGAGGAGTTCAGTGCAATGAGGGAGCAGTATATGAGGACAGGAGATGGATTCCTCATCGTCTTCTCTGTCACAGACAAGGCCAGCTTTGAACACGTGGACCGATTTCATCAACTTATACTGCGGGTCAAGGACAGGTAGGAGGCAACAGCTTGGCATCATGAAACAGAGTAGTTGGGTTCAGTTTGCATGAGCTTAGTTTGTACTAAATGAGAAGAAAATCATTTTAAGAGAGTAAGTTATTTTGGACCTCAGGAACCTTTTCATTGATAGGTTGTGAATACTTGTGCCCCACAGGAACCATGGTCAATATTGGTTCATATCAACTACTTTTACTGGTTATTATTTCACTGTTACTTCAGACTAGCAGCTTTGTTATGATGGGAACCACTATGTAATGTGACTGGTTGAAACCGTGTAAGCTTGTGTCAGCTCTTCCATCTGCCATGCTAATAAGAGGAGGAGAAGCCCTTGAAGTTATGTTTTTCTTTATCTCCACACCCCCAAAGAGTTTTTAGAACAGTTTGTTAAAGTACACCTTGTTTAGCCCCAAAACAAGTCTCCTAAATGAAAGTCATTGTGACCCTTTGGGTGGTTGTCAGCTTATTGTAATGCTATTAGAAGTAACATTTTTCTGTGTGAGGTGAGAGACATGGAACAAATTCACTGGATGCACGATAATATTTTCTTTCTATGAGGGAAAATCTTCATAAATCGACACTGTCTGAGTTAATGTGGTCTGGTAAATAAACGGTGTTGGAGATTTTAATGAGCAATATTAGCAGAGATGGTCTGATCAGCAGGTCTGTTATTGAGTGGAAAGCACCTAAAATGTGTAATACATCAACCATGGAACTGCAAATCAGTGTGATAAATTTAGTAAGTTAGAGTTAACAAAAGAGGAACCGGTTCTGTGAGATGTAACATAAATTAACATTTTGGTACAGCTGAATATTTGTTTACAGCTCACAGATTACATTCTTGTAGTGTCTTTGCATTATTGAATTTATTGTGAAGATTTTCAAGTTAGTAATAGTAACTAATAGGAAATTACCTTTATGGTATTCTGACGGCTTATTTCAACACGTTTATATGATGTGATGTTCGTCTTATGTCATCACATCCTCTGTCAGATTGTTTTGAAAGCTTTGCTGAGCCATCAGTGTGTTTCAGTTAACACCAAGATCTTGGGTTTTCGTGTCATTTGGGATAAAGGTGATTTAAGATTTCTTCCTTCCTTCTTTGCGTTATATCAGTCGTTTCTAGAACGAAGCACTGCGTTGGTGAGGATCAGGGAGGAGAGGAGCATCAGCTGCCTGACTGTAACTGACAACAGACAATGAAATGAGACTGAAATTAAACAAAAATAGAAGTTAGGGCTGCTTGTCTGTCCTTATGTGGTGTTGCTCAAGCTGTAACCAACTTTTCCACAAGCTTGAAGTGTTGCAGAAATGTGTCACACTATGTCTGTAGCATAGAAGGCTTTCTCTAACTTGAACTTGTGCTGGAAGAGCTGAGATGTGTGGTTCTTTGTTGTTATTTAATACAAAAAAGCTGAGCTGCTTGTAGTGTAGCGGAGGTTGGAAAAGTACTCTGATATTTCTTTCAAGGAAAACTGATTCCGTTTTCTGTGACTCTCAGAGAAGCCTTCCCCATGGTGCTGGTGGCAAACAAAGTGGACTTGGTCCATCTGAGAAAAGTCACAACAGAGCAGGGTCAAGAGATGGCTGCAAAACATAATGTAAGTATCACACCTGCACACCAGCTCATGAGCATGTGCAACACTGCTTTTTTTTTTTAATGTATGCCCTTGCCTTTAATCAAGCTTCAGACTTTCACCTTTGTGCGTGCTACAAATGCGAGACTTAGAGACTTGCTGTCAGAGTTCTGTCCTCAAATCTGAAATGATTAAATCCAAAGTGTCCCTGTCTTCAGTAGTGAACTTGCGTTTTAAATCTGTAACGGTGAAAGCTGAGCTGACGCTGGAAGATAGTTTTGATGTTCACTGGGCTGTTGCACAAACGTAGAAGGAAGAGGTCTGAGACCCTTGCTTGGTTGTTTATTGGTCCTGTGAGGTTAGTCACAGATGTACTGATGTGGAGATGGACATGACATGTGCTACTCATTTTTCACCAAGCAAACAAGGCTTATGATGGGAATACATGAGGATCTGAGTGTGTGTGTTGTAGTCCAGTAGATGGGCTGCACCTCATGCACTCATTAATACCAGACAAACTGAAGTTTGGTGCCGTTGGCTATGTTGGAATTTAATATTAGGAGATAGAGGTATTACTAATATTAAATTTGGACAAACAGTTGTTAATAATATTCCTTAATGTGTCTCTGAAGCTAGCTCCATGGAGGTTATAACAGGATACTTGGCCTGAATCGCCCAGAAATGATGCCTTTGCTGACACTTCCCACGTCCCTAACTAGATATACAAAATATAGATTGTATATAGATAAACATAAGTGCAGATCTACTGCTTTGTTTGTTTGTTTGTTTTTTGTACTGTCTGCACAATTCATCCAAACACCACGATTTGTCTGAAAAATGTAAAATGAGTAAGAAACCCCGGTGTTCTGCACAGAATAAATCTCTGTGGTAACTTACCTGCCCTCTCCTGCTTTCGTCCAACTAACACGAGGCAGAGTTCTTCTGGGACAACCGACGTGTCCCACTTACAGTAGCAACAGCCCTCAGATGAAGTGTCCAAGACAACAGTCCTCACAGAGAACAGAGAACTACCAGTAGTATTTTGCTCTTCTGTCCTCTTTTCATCCTCCTAACTCTCCAAAACGTTTGCGATCTTAAAAGTTTAGTTGTGATTTACTGTTGTATCTTTGACATTCACGTGCGTGTTTGTTTATCAAATCTCTTGTTATTGATAATTTATCTCATTTATTCCTTTTCCATAACTGTTAGTCGGTTTCAGGTTTCAGGTAACCAGCAGAGAACTTTATATCTGTGAGCACTTATTTTACTCTAAAGAATAATTATAATCATTTGCTTATAATGAATAATAATCAAGAGAACAATAAGAAATCATGAAATCTGCTCATTCAGTTTGAGATATTTCTTAATTTCTTCCTCAGATAACTTATATTGAAACCAGTGCCAAGGATCCCCCAATGAATGTGGACAAAGCCTTTCATGAACTGGTGCGAGTTATAAGGTAACTCTCTTGTGCTTTTTACGTGTCTTCGCAAAGATTTGCTACTTAAAAAAAAGAAAACGGGAAGAGGAAAGAAAATCCCAGAACCACTTCCTGTCTCGACATGTAATTTAAGAAGAATTGGTTTCGGGACACGTTTTCTGGTTTGTTATAGCTTCAGCTAAGTCTCATTGTTCAGACCAATTGACAAAATTTGTTGTATTCGTAGTTTTTTTTAGCTTTATACCCACATACAGAGCAGCAGGTTGCTGATATGAAAGAGTACATGAGAGATGGAAAGGCCTGTATACAACTGGATATATACATAAATAAAACCATCCAGTCTTTTCATACCACTTTTCCTTGACCTCCTAGGAAAATCATGAAGTCAAAGGAAAGTGATAAAATTCACGATTCCTTAAGCAAAAACCACAATTGTCCTTCCCCAAAAGGGAAAATGATAAAGTAGTCGCAAGAAATAGTGAGAGAGACTGATCATCTTTTCTGTAATAAAGGAGTTTTTACTGAGACTGTATAACAGGAACCTACAGAATTTGTTGAAGCTCTTATTATGGCTACCACTTAGGACTTTTAAGACAATTAAAGACTAAAAAAGACAATTGAACTGTCCCCTCTTTGTGACCTCATACGAACACAGGCTAACTCTTCTTTGACAGTACAGCAAAACTGAGACTAGTATAATGAATCAACACTGCACTCTTGTGGTCAGCATGAGAAGTGGACGAGAATGTTATTATTTTATACATATATTGCCAAAAAAGTTCAATAAATTTCAGTTATTCTTTGAATCCAGCTTTGGTCCAAATGGTCCCCTTATTGTTCTTATTTGGTAATACCTGGTAATAGACGCTATGTGACTTACTCTGCCAAACTGACTCTGCTAATGTTATTTTCCTCCACCTGCAGGCAACAGGTCCCAGAGAGAAACCAGAAGAAGAAAAAGAAGATGAAATGGAGAGCCGAGCGTTCCACGGGTTCCCACAGATTCCACTGCGCCATATTGTGACCTCCCTTGCCGTGTTTATTATTCCTAACATACACACACAAACGGACACGCACAGCTACACAAAATTTGGATGTCAGGGAACTTGTCAGCAGTGTTTAACCACTGGAGCACAAACAGAAGGGGGGTGGTCACTGAACAGTCTGATGGATGCAGAGCCACAAAGAGAGGCTGAACTGAATGGGCCATTCAGAAAGCCTCAGGATGAGCGCTGTGTCCTCTCTCCTCTCTTAAGGATTTTTGATCCCCTCCCCCCTCTGTATTCATTCCCTGAACTATTTGGTCATCGAACTAAATGTCATTTTTGAATTAAGTGTTAAATGTGTGGCACAAGATGACAAACCTTTGGGGGGAAGCCAGAGATTACAAACTCTTTTGTCTTACAGAGAGAATGAAGGAAAAAGGAGTAATGGGCTCAAAGTGCCGTCTAAGATCCCTCAGATGACGACATCCTGCTAGTCATCGGGTGTCTTTTGTCATTTGCTTCCAGTTTGTGGAAGAAGAGCCCCTTAATCTCAGACATTTGTCACTGAGGGATGACATGTGGGCAGAGCAGGTGAATATGAGTGATGATACTGGTGGCGTCCGTGGATGTTGTGGTGTTGATGAGTGGACTGCATGTACTGTGAGTATAGAATAGCATTTACTATGTGGTCCCTATGGTTTTGAATTACAGTGTCAGATGGGAGAGAATTGTTTCAGTGAAAGTAATGTGACATGAAGGGGAAAAAAAAAGTTGTGTTTTTAAGATTCTGAGTTGACGAGAATGAGAATCATTTCAGTAATGGGGTTTGTACCAACACTGATCTGTTCAACACCGTGTTTACAAACACTTAAGGATTATTTTCCCAGATGTACACAAACAGTACGCAAGAGATTATTTTTTGTTCATTGTATTTGAGTCGTTTGGTTGCATCTTCAGTCGTCAGTGGTGTAATGAGTGCAATCCATGAGCAGTACTGTATGAGTGTTAGTCCTGATTTATTTTTCCTTCTTTAACGTACAAACAAACTTCGTTACTTTCCATATTTTTTTATTTTTTATATATATATATATATGTATACATCTTAAACTGTACAAAAATACAAATATTTGCGATATGACAGTTATTTCATGAAAGGCGGCAATGTAGACAAATTCACTGCTGTTTTACCAAGAATCTCGTAGAAGCTGGTAATGAAACAGAATAGATAAGGGATAATGATAACTTCATGCTTCATAGTTGAAGCGGACTGAAAGAAGCTGATTTGCACTGGCCACTGACCAAAATAATGTGATGTCACTTTATTTCAATCCAGGGGCTTTTCTGACTTCACTGCTGAATTCAGGACTGTATTATAAGATGAATAATCCTCGGTAACAGATGGACACAAACATCCCGCAGCCCTGGGAACATGTCAGTGCTACAAAACCTGCGTGAACGTGGCAGTGTGACGCTCCTCGGGCTTGAAGCCATGTTAACTTACAATAACTACAGACCATGTTAGTTGTAGGGAAAACCTTTCACTGAGCAGCGAATTCAGTGTGTCTGTTTATCGTGGTGAGGTGGATGAGGAATGTACAGTTTAATATTCTAAGAAATGGCTTGTACTGTTATCGGACTGAAGTTTTTGGAGGACAGCTTTCCTGTCTGGATTCATACGACTCTGGAAGGAATACAATTTTTGCACTTTTAATACAATTTCTGACTTTCCTATTGGCATGTTGCTTTCTTTTCAAACCTGTATGTGAGCTGAAAGGCACGGTGAAAATGATCTGAATGTAAGAATGAAGCAAGCAGACAGCTAATTAGAGTTGCAGCCGCGTGTGCCTGCGTATGCCTGCGTATGCCTGTTGCCTTGGCGATGATTGTAACAAAGTTAAAGTAATTTGAGATTTAATAATTAAAAGTGCAGTAAAAAAAGAGAGTTAATTGTTGCCCAGTTTTGAAAGATTGCTCATTAAAAAGTCTCATTGGAGGAGCACAGCATTGATCAAAGGGACTTCATAGGAGTTTCCAGAAGGACTCTAAACGTTCAAGTACTATTCAATGAGCAACGATGGTCGAGGAGAAAAAGAAGGAAAAAAGCTGAATGTGTTTAAAGAAAATGCTTTGTATTGTTTTTTTGTTTTTTTCTTTCCCTTTTTAAATCAACTGCATAATTTATTACTGTCTGTTACCTCAGTGTGTCCCAGACCTGGACAAAAAAAGAGAAGAAAAACAAAACTGAGTTTATTCTTGCTATTGAGTACCCATACTGTATGTTGTGGACCAATATGAAGGAACAGATTTGGTCCTGAGCTGAATATGGATTCCTGCTTTACTGGAGCTCAGATAGATTGCAAGCTCACGAGGGTCTTCGTTTCACTTTGCAAACAGGAGTGGGTTCAGTCTTTGAGTCGCAGCTAAATACTGAATCAGGCTCCTGCAGCAGCCAGTTACCATCTGCTTGACCTGCTCACGCCAATAAATGTCAGCAGACCGAATGATGAAAGTGAAAAGAAAATGATTCGACCCTGGATTATTTGAGCCAAACTGAGTTATCTGGTTTGGCAAGGTCTTTATCTTTCTTCTTCTTTTTTTTATAGTTTAAAGTAATGTAAATGGGTTGTGTACTTCTTGAAACTTTGTCAGTATGTGAAAGGCTGTGTAAACTTTGAATTATGGGGGGGTTGAGTTCTCTGTTGTGTGTCAGAATGAGGAGCTAGACGAGGCACAAATGAACTGTGGCCTTTTTAATCTAGCCTCAGGGGTCAATAACAATTCAATAAAGAAATCTAAGTATTGTGACTTTACACGTGTTGCTGCTTTATCATCTGTTTCATGACAAAAGTAAACGTGTATCTGGACTCTGTTCAGGAACCATGGTGACCACGGCCGATGCATCTGTCCCCAGCGGGTGTGCTTGTTCAGCAGAAGCTCCCCTCATTAATCTTCGGCGCCATCAGGGTTCATTGAATTCAGCTCTTTGAGAATGCTGAAAGCTCCAATTTGCCTCGTTGATTCCAGGTCCTCGGGGAGGTGAGGCAGGGCGGCTCGCTCAGTAGCTCCTGCATCTCTGCCACTGATTTGTTCTTGCAGTTCAGGTGCTCCGTGGGAGTCGAGGGCGACAAGGTAGTGTTCAGGTTTATTAGCAATATGGATAAAATTTAGTCTTTAGCAGAGAATTTCGATTTAAAAAAAGAAATCTTCAAACATGGATAGTAAGGTAGTAACCTCGATTTAATGCTTAATTTTAACAAGTAGGCTGCATTCCTGTAATGATGACTAAGTCCTCCAAGACCACCGAAGCAGACAGGAGTCAAAAATTCATCATGTTTGGCAGTAAAATCCTCCCAGTGCTGTTTAAAGACTCGACCACAAGGTGTCAGCACTTCACCTTCTTTCTGTGATTAGAAGCTGAACATTAAACATGCTGCCAAACACAAATGTACCACAACCCCAAATCTGAAGAAGTAGGGATCACATGGAAAATATTTGTTCTCATGAAACCACATTTATATTTACCGAGCTTTGTTCCTCATCTTAAAAACAGAACAAAACAAAACAAGTCAACAGGTGTTTATGATGTTTTGGTACAAAACCAGTATCTGAGGCAGAGTCTGAGGAGCAAAGAGGCTCGTAAAGATCATGGTTGTGGGCCTGACTCAAACCTGTGAGCTGTGCTGCTCGAAGAACTGAAACGGAAAAGGACAAACCAGACGGTTATCAGCAACGAGTCCAAACGCCAGGATCAGGTATGGGTTTGGATCAGCACCCTTCACCTTTTCACTTCTAACAGCAGCATTAATACACTCAGCTTGGAACATATGTTGCCTTGAAGGGTGCTTTTTTTTTCTTTTCTTTTCTATAAGGTTATGAAAAACTACAGTCTGCACACATTACAAAAAAAACCAAAACGCCTCAATTCTAGAAATAGAAGGAACAGAAAGCTTTATAAAGTGCTAGAAGCTTCACTCTCTAATATACTGAAATAACTACATAGAAAAATTGTTGGGTTCATACAGTCTGCAAAGAAAAAAGCCAAAAGTATATGAAAAAATGTCTTTCTTTTTTCTGTAATGTACCAACTAGTACTGATCTTTTTTCTTTTTCTTTTTGGTTGCAATTCAAAGGAAATTCCACAACACATGTGCCCAAGATTATTCATGGGACCAAAATACAATATATAATGTTGGTGCATTCACTTTGCTCTCAAAGAAAACAAAAAAACGTTCAGTTGTTCTCCTTAAAATATTACGAACGTTCACACGGCTCATTTTGACGACACGTGCAGGGCTTGTTGATGGATAAATAACGCAAGGAACTAACAGTATTTATTATGTCTTGTAAGGTGGTGTCTTAAGGAAGCACATAAATGGTTATGTCAGGAACAAAACCACGTACGCATTGGGACGTCGCAACGATGAATGGATACAATGTCTCAGTACAGAGACCAAAACCAGGCTGTAAATACGTTTAATTCTGCTGCAAAGTTGGCACTTATAACATTGGAGTCAATGGAGCTTTGCTCTGTTTTGGAGACAACACCTAGTGGTCAAAGGAAGAACTGCAACAAAACCTACTTCCTCGTTGGACTTCAACCTGAAAGTGAGATTTTTGCTGCTTGGTCTTGAAAGGCAAAGTTCATGCTCTTGCAGTCTCTCCAAGCTCACCTGATCAGCTGTGTCCCTGTGTCTGCTTTTCAAAAGTCGTGGTCTTTATAATAAACCTTTTTACTGGCGCTACCACTGACGGCTCTAACGACGTGGTTGGCAGGAGCTTTCACAGTGCACGTGCATTTCACTGGACAGCAGTTTCACTGCTATGTGCATTCTTATGCTTGTGTATTATTTTTTTTTAATTTTTTTACAGCTTTTAAAAAGCACTTTAATGGTAACATTGACTTTTAGTGAAAGGGTTATCCATTTCAAAAGTGGAGCTGACACCTTCTGTGTTGGAAACACATGCATCCATGGAAAAATCACTGCTCTGTGGAGATGGAAGCTGTAAATACAAAATATGGATTGAAAATGTTAAAAAGAAATGTTATGGCCAGTAAACATAGCTGACAAAGTGTTGCACGAGTCAAGTCAGTTTTAAGAGCTGATGTGAATGCTAATGTTCTGAAAAAGAAAAAACAACAGTTTTTGCAGGTTTTCAACTTGAATTTGGTCTTATAGACTAATTACTTATTGGCAGATTTGTAGAAGATCATGGACTCAACGAGGAAGACAGATTTAACTGTTGGAAGGAGAGGACAGGAAGGGAGAGATGAATGGATAATGTGGATATTAGAGAAAGTAATAAAGTAACATTAAATCAGGAATAAAAGGGTTTGAATGACAAAAAGACGATCAGAAAATGGTTTTTAACAGGCTGCTGTTGTGGCAGGATGGATGGTGGGACTTTATAAATTCCAGTCAGGCACTGGATGTTATCTCTTTGTTACACTCTCTCTCCTTGAAGCTTAAAGGGCAGCAGGACCAACACACTGGAAATGACACAGAAGAGAGAAGAAAGAAAAGTGAAAACATTCAAGTGGAACTTTATTCCCCTTCAGGTGGCTTTGCCTAGACATGAGGCACGGCCCGCTCTGACTGAAATTATTTTGTCTTCTTAAATGCAGTCAACACAGAAAAAGTTCCCTAAAAAAAAAACAACAACAAAAGAGCAAAAACAAGATTATGGATCAACATGACTTAATTTCAAACCAGTTCAAGCTGCAGAATTATACAAAAATCAAATTCAGTTAACTTCAGTTATAATCTAGTTACGAAAACAATGAAAGCAAATATGAGTTTTAGGATTACTGCTATGAGAAAATAAAAGAGAAACCCAATGCAAATAACAGTGACAATGACATACAGTTGTGTTCAAAATAATATGTTTAGCAAAAGTGAATAAAGCTCAAAATCACACACATCAAATAACAGTTTTTACCTCCAAACATGCAAAAGCACTGGGAACACTGCACATTCTGTTCCAAGCCAAACCATGAAGAAACAACTGATCAAATGTGTTACCTTTTAGAGTTTACTCTATAGAAAGTGATGAAAAAGGAATATTATGCTGTTAAAAACAGTTGCACAGTGGAGTTCATTTAATAAAGTCATTAATTCTGTGAAGCGTCAAGCAGGTGGTTGTTATTTAAGGATGAAAGGAGCAGATGTTGTACATGCTGGTTATTGTGCATTTATCTGAAAATCTGAGTAAAATGTGTCGTTCCAGGTATGAGTCTGAAGAAAACATGCGTACTTGGATTAACAAGTGTGTATGTGAGGGTGAGTGTGTGCTTCAGCAGTAACACTCTTCATTAGGACCTGAGACTGATTCTGTTGGATGTTTAGCCCCCCCATCACCATGTGTTTATTTTGGTGTTCTCAGTGACTGAATTCAGAAACTAAATAGGTAAATACTTTATAGACAGGTAAATAGTCATATACCACACTGCTTGACAGCTCCCTGTGGACCTTTTTGCCTCTGTTGTTTCCACAGTCCTCGCTCTCTGATGCAGAGATGCAGAGTCATAGTTGCAGCACTGTTACACTGCACAAAACCTTTTAGCCCCCACGTATTCCCACACACTTACTCTGAGGAGTGACTGAAACTCCTGAGGTCTCATGGGAGCTTTCTCAGTGTTACTTTGAAGTGAAGCATTCTGAAGGGTTTTCATGCTCTGTCTGATTGTAGTAATTGTATCATTGTAGTAATGATCTTTCTGCAGGGCACCACCTAACAGAGCTTTAGAATTACATAAAACCCATTAGATTTACGTGAAATACACAAAAATATCACCCAGTAAAAAGAAGTAAAAGATTCTGTCTCGTTGATTACCCAAATGCCTGAGTAAAGAACGGTGCTTTCAGCAGCTTTTTAAAGCAAGGTTCTGCAAACTGAACAGGTGTGAGTAGTGTGTTCCGGGAGGCAGGAGCCTCAAATGCTGTGTGCCATGGGAGGCACACATTATTTGGTAGCTGGATCAGTAGCAGCGTGCTGCAGATTGTCAGATGAATAAATCAGCAACATAAGCTGGGCTCTGACCATGAAGGATAAATGCTTTGTCAAGTACATCAATTAGATAATTGGCAAGGTAGAAGGAGCTTGCAAAAGTGCAATTACCACAAAACAAGTGGAAACCTGTAGAACAGTGATTATGACTCTGTATTTTTATTCTTATTCTTTAAAGAATGTATCTGTGGAGTTTGTGGATTCAAGCGAGTCTGTGTATTTACGGATCAGCAGGATAAATGTTCTGAGTTCAACAGTATCTATAAAACTGATAAATGCCAAAGCAGAGATTTGAAAGCTGGCAGTCGGTTTGTGTAAGTGGTAATATACAAAATAGATGTAAAGCTGTTGATAAATTAAGAAAACCTATTTGTGATTGGTAGATCTGGGTGTTCAACCTGTATCTGCAGGGATTACTACATCTTAATCTTCATCTTTCAAATGAACTTGCCAGTTGCTGCTCTGTGCATTTAGCAGGACACCATGACTGTATTTTAAAATATCACAAAATTAATAAAAGTCATGCACCTGACAGTAGCAGCATTATTGTTACTAAGATTCTGTACGTGAAAGCTAATATCACAGTAATACATTACAAGTAACACGTTGTTGTTCAACACTCTGTTGATGTCTTGGCCAGGTCTTCTTCACAAACAGAATTTTAATCTGAATGGAAATTAATAAAGAAAGATTAAAACATAAAAAGACAAAAATCCAGTCTGCTCAGAAAGCCAAGCACATGATCTTATGGGAGGGAAACTGTAGAAACTGAAATCATGTATGCAGTGCAAGAACACACACGCCCACACACACACACACACACACACACACACACACACGCACCTATTATTTAAACTTCCACTGACCTGTGGAGTCCCCCAAGGGTCAATTCCTCTATTATTAAACTTCTACATGTTTCCCCGAGGTCAGATCATATGTAGCAGCAATGTTGCTGATCACAGCTATGCAGATGACACTCACATCTACTGGATCTTTCATCAGATGACTCTGGTCCATCAGACTCCCTCTGTCTCTGCTTGGAGCAAGTGAACATCTGGATGCAATCAAGCCTCCTTCAGTTAAATCAGGATCAGACAGAAATAAATCTATTTGGTAACTAAATAGACAGGATGAGAGTTGTCTCCCAGCTTGAATCCAGAAAGTTCAAGACTAAATCCCAGGTTAAAAATCTTGGAGTTTTAATTGACTCAGACCTGAACTTCAGAAACTTCAGAATCCATTCCTGATCTTCTAGTAGAACATAAACCAGCAGAGCTCTGAGATCTATAGCAGTCAGCTGGTAGAACCTCCAGTTAGGACCAAATATTTGGCTCCTCTGCTGAACATGGATGGAATAAACTTTGTCTTGATGTCAAATGTTCTCCAACTTGAGACACATTTAAAGTTAAACTGAAAACTCTACTGTTTTCCTGTGCCTTTCTTTATTTGGATTTTACTGCACTGTTTTTACTGTTATTTGTTCTTAATCCTTTTTCTGTCCAATTATGCATTTAAATTATTTTTATTTAATTATTTTATTTTATTTTAAATTAATTTATTTAATCTCAATGCCTTGTAAAGCTCTTTGAGTTGCCTTTGTATATGAAATGTGCTCTACAAACAAACCTGCCTTGCATAAACTGGAACTAATATTTGTCCAGTATGGTCCATTTGTCATTTCATTAGAGTACGACATTTGACACAAATTCTTTTGTCACTTTGTTCACTCCACAGAAATAAAGATAAATGAAAGCCTGTGATGTGAATATTTGTTCAATATCAAGCTGATTTATTTTACTTCTGACTAGAACACCTTCCTGCTTTTCTCATTAATCACTTTTCATCACGATAATAAATCACACTTCAGAACAAGATCTGGCAGAATTTAAATATGTAACCATGACCCCTGAAGTCCTCCATCCATCCATCCATCCATCCATGCATCCATTCATCCATCTATGCATCCATCCATGCATCCATGCATGCATCCATCCATCCATCCATCCATGCACGCATCCATCCATCCATCCATCCATCCATGCATCCATGCATGCATCCATCCATCGATCCATCCATCCATCCATCCATCCATCCATGCATGCATGCATCCACCCATCCATGCATCCATTCATCCATCCATTCATCCATCTATGCATCCATCCATCCATGCATCCATCCATCCATGCATCCCTCCATCCATCCATCCATCCACATCTATACCCTGTGCTGCTCCAAACCTGAACCACCAGCGGTTATTGGATCTGACATGAATGTAATATATTGAGTGTCATAACAGCAGCTGTGAAAGGCTGCATTTTGATTTGTAATTCAAAGAGAATTCCTTGTAATAAAATTCCACAGACAATCAGTCCTGACATGTAATAAAGTGTCGCTGTTTGTGTCCAATCTCTCCTCTTGTCATGATTGTCATAACTTTATTGGATTTTTTTTTTAATCAAAAGTCAAGCATGAACTCCTGTAAATCACCTTTACTACAGTAATTTTCTGTCTTGGGTAATTAAGGTATAGGCTTATGTGGTAAATGCTCTTGGAAAAAAGAAGTAAAACAGTTTTGGTAACACGTCATGTTTGTTTAATGAGAGGTCAACTAACATGCTCTGCTTAGCTACTTGTGCTACAATTCCACCCAAAAAAAAAAGTTGCTATTCACATATTAACTCTAAAATAAATCCAGGTCACCAGAACTCACGGGAAGAAAGCCACCTAATAGGGGTTTTACTTTAGAAATGATTTCACAGCATTGCATTGATCCATATTGAGTCATTGAACTGTCTGACATTCATATTATTACAACACCACTACACATGGGCACCCAGGCACACAAAAAGTAGATGTAAGGCAATGCTCCAATTATCACGTACAGACCACGTGCTGCTCTTCTTACCACCAAACACCCAAGGACTGCAGAAACCACTTCATTTGTAGTACATGGGTTCAACACATTTTTATTCTGGAATGTTTCTGCTAATAATGTGGCAAATGCCTTTCTGACCTGAATAATTTCGGCTAATGAAAAACCTCATTGGTGCAATCTGAAAGACTGCATGACACATTATATTAGTTATATTAGTAGAATAAAGAAGTCTGAGTTTTCCCTGGTGTTGACTGGTATGAGGTATTTCCTTTATACTGCTCTGAGCTGCTCTGTGCTGTGTCTTCCCCATGTTCATGCCTAGTTTTTCCACAGTTTTTGCCATATTTTTTAAAACATAAATCATGTTTCTGGAGCCACCGGCTCCTGCCATTTGGGTCCTACAAAACTGGGTTCAGTAGTCTTCCAATCAGAAGATAAGCAGGTTGATCCCTGTGTACCATTCCTTTTGTTCAGCTGAAACTGGCATGATCCCCTTTTTGTTTTTAAGTAAAATCAGTCCATGCTTGACTCAGTGTGAATGCAACTTTTGAGGTACTTGCTAATGTAAAGGTGTTAAATAAGAGAAGAATGTTCCTTTGTAGGAATTACATGCCGCTGTCATATCGACTGTCAGGAAAATGTTTACATATTTAATAGTGTTTTATAGGAAAACTTTCAGCTTTCTTAGTCAAAGACAAATAATCCCAAGAAGTGGTGTTATGTAGCAACATATATATTTTAACAATGAAACGACGCTGACCAAGAGACAGGACGCAGAACAGGAGATGGCAGAGTTGAAGGTTTAAGATTATCTTTAGGAGTGATGAGCATGGACAGGAATAAAAATGAGCCATGGCATGAGAAGAGCCAGGGTTGAAGACACAAAAAGAGGAGTGGATGGATGGATGGATGATGGATGGATGGATGGATGGGTGGGTGGGTGGGTGGATGGATGGATGGATGGATGCAGGCATGCATGGATGGATGGATGGATGGATGGAT
>JBAMYA010112341.1:0-19171 GCA_037176975.1 Arrhamphus sclerolepis
CCCCCCCCCCCCCCCCCCCCCCCCCCCCCCACCCCCCCCCTTCTTATCCTACATTTTGCACAATATTGCCATGAACGCGGGTCTCTACCTGAACCAGACCCCCCCATGAATTAGCAGCACTTAGTTTTACAAGATGTAACTGGACTGTATCCACTCATAAGCACCTCCATGTGGCCAGAAGTGGTACTGCAACACTAGGTGGTGTTTTTTTGTTTGTGTTTCATCTGAGTTTATAGAGACCAGCATGAGCAGATGATTTTTATTGTTGTCACAGACGTACGGGATTAAATGAAATCTGCGTTCGTTAACCTGTGGTTGTGCAGCGCGGTGTGGCTGCTCAGCAGTGCGAGTTCAGCCAGTCGTTCCTCTGCACACTGAGCGGTGAGTCGAGCTTCTGCATCCTGGTCCCAGCAGTCCTCCATCGTCTCTTTGAGGGACCGCAACACCTAAACGCAGACACAAAGTCAGGGACATTGTTTTGTTGTTTTGTTTGGTAGATACTTTAAACACAGTTAAAACCAGAGAGCTCATGCTCTGCAGGACATTGGGACATCGGTGGTCAAAAACAGCTGTTGACACTGACCAGGCTGTTCTCTTTCCAGGCTTCAGGAAACCTGGGTCTGTATTTCTCTCTAACCACCAGGATCTGCATGTCCTCGAAGCTCGGATGGTTGCCCAGTTCAGCCTGGAACGCCAGCTGGTAATCTGGAACTGCTTCACCTGAACACAACACACACACACACACACACACACACACACACACATTCGTTTCATCCTGTAAAACAGGTCGCTCTTGAAAATGAGACTAACCTGTATAAATAAAGAATAAATAAAAAATTAGCACCACGTTAGCTGCATTATGGTCTGTAAAAAGAAAGCTGATAATTGGTTGATTGATTAATGGCTGTACATTTAACCCCTTTATAACAAGACCAGTTCTTCAGATTGCTCAAAATGTTTCATTTCTTTCAACTTTTTCTCTCCATTTGTGGCGTTTGCAGACCATCGTTATTATTATTACTGATCTGGCATTTATGTGGATTCGGGACTGGCTGCTTGGTGCGATGTAAGGTTTGGTGCATGACGACGCTGGGAATCGATCCGCTGACGCTCTGGTTTGAGTACAAATGAAATTTAGTTTGGTCTGAATTGCCGGTCTTAAGTCAAATTAATTTGTAGCGAGAGTTGGTCTCCGATTCTGCTCATGACTTTTATGGACAGAATTTCTAGGCTCATGCAAGGAGCAGAGGGGTTCTGGATCGCTGCTGTCAGGATTTCATCTCTGCTTTTTGCAGATGATGTGGTCCTGTCGGCTTTACTGGGTGGAGACCTTCAGCTCTCACTGAAGTGGTTTCAAGCTCTCCAAATCTGAGACCAAGGTTCTCAGTTGGAGAAGGGTAGAACACCCTCTCCAGGTCTGGAGTGAGGTTCTCACTTTAAGTATCTCAAGGTCTTGCTCACGAGTGAGGGAAGAATGGAGCATGAGACTGAAATGCAAACTGGTGCAGCATCTGCAGTGATGCAGACTCTGTACTGGTCTGTTGTGGTGAAGAGAGACTTGAACCAAAAGGCAAGACTCTCTTTACTGGTGATCTTCATTCCTACCCTCACCTGTGGTCATGAACTGGGGGTAGTGAGTGAACCAATGAGATCACGGATACAAGCGGCTGAGATGGTTTCCTCACTCTCCCTTGGAGAGAGGTTCAGCCATCCAGCAGAGACTCAGAGACTCACTGCTCCTCCACAGCTGAGGTGCTTCATCTGGTCATCTGTCTCCTGGAGGTCTGGACCTCTCTGGTTAGACTGCTGACCCGAATCCAGATAAATGGAAGTTAATGAATGAATGGATAATTTAAAAATGAGTTTATGGAAGCCTCTATAAAAGTTGTATTTGGATAAATAACGTATGAAAATAAAGACAACACGTGTGAGAAAGCAGCAGGGGTGGATAACTATGTGTACAAGCAGGTCTGGGGAAAACAAGACGGAAAACAGCATAAATAAAGTTTGTTGTTGGCTGATTCTCCTGTTTCTAAAGAGGAACGTTTATAGACAGATTTTCCTAATTGGACACACGTCACTAAATGTAATTATTTTCAAATATAACTGTTTTTTTGGGTTTGTTCACAGCAGCTGACCTCTTCAGTAGGGGCTACGCTCCCTCATGTAGAACGTACAAGGCCATATCTCAGGAACGACTGACACCTCTGTGGAATCTCAACCACCAATCAACAGGCAGTTCACAAATCAGCTGAAATTCAGGCATCGTTTAGCTGGTGGGATTAAAAGATTTGATGTTACCTGAGATGGCCAGTCATAGCCACACCTTCTTACGTAAAGGACCTGCATGGACACTAATGATCACAGAGACTTGGAAATACGTGGAGCAAGTAGAGTTTTTCACTGGAATATGATTCATGATGCTGAAACACCAAAGAAAAGTCTAAAACCAGAGGTGGGCTGTTGAAACTGAAGTGTTATGTGCTATAGCTGCTAGCTCAGCGGGTCATTCTCACACATCTGTACATCTACTCCACATCTGTAGAGCCAGGCTTGTGTTTGTAGCATGCAGCAGTTAGTCGCTAGCTCTGGTTTTCTGTGTTGTCTCTCTGTTGTGTGTTGTTGTGTTACCTGGGAAGAGGTCGGAGCACCTCCTGAAGCTCTCCCAGTACAGCAGACCCAGAGCGTACACGTCCACCTGCTTCAGCGCCGACTCGCAGTCCCTGAGGTTCAGAGCTCCGCCCAGAACCTCCGGAGACATGTAGCGCACCGTCCCCACCTGCACACACGCTCTGTTAGCTCCGCCCCTCTGCTAGTTTTGCACTTGCAGGACCTTTCAAATATTAATATTGATCCTTCATAAAGTCAAAAACACCAGCTGCTGTCATGTGACATCACCTCAGATATGGCCATAGTGTCATCGTCTCCGGGGCGACAGGGCCTGTTTCCTGTTAGCCTCATGGAGAGGCCGAAGTCTGCAAGGACACAGGACAGATCGGCTCGTACCAGGACGTTCCTGCTGGTCAGGTCTCTGTGGGCCACCGCTGGCTTGTACTGGTCTGGGTGTGAACCAACAGATGACAACAGCAGGATGAGAGCGGGTGACTAGCCGAGCTGAGGGTTGCATCACCTCATGAACATGTTGTCCACATTTTAGCTCTGGTGTTTGAGGCCTCGTTCCGACCTGCTATTAGCAAACATCCTGACATTCAATCACAAGTGAAAAGCTCTGCCTGAAGCTGACGACTGTTTCAGCATGAAACAAAGACCAAACGTGATGCTGTTTTGTTTTGGATTTTTTTACCTGTAGAAGGCAGAAATTACAAACTAAACCTGCTCACCAGGAAGCAGGCGACTTCCTGCAAATCTAATTATTAACTAACTATACAGAACAATGATGACAAGAAAACATCCAGAAACGTGGAATATACCAATGTTTCTTTTAAAAATAGCTTTTTGTGTATTTTTATGTATATTTGTTACATAAGCAGATATTTATTGGTAACTATTATTATTTTTGTTATCAGTGCTGTTGTTTATTTATTATCATTTTATTTTTCCTTTGGACCCTGCTTTTCATTTAATTGATTTATTATCTACAAGCTACCGTAAGGTAAACATACTCCCTTCCCATTATGTCACTCTGCTGTTACTGGGACGGTAAACTGGTGTGTTTTGTACAATGTGAATTGTTTTGTAAGACAGAAAAAAGGATCAGACAGATTAAGAAATTAAGTGGAAGTTAATGCCAGGTCAGGCTTTCCAAACCAAAGAACTTTAAGGTTAAGAAAGACACACTTCATCCAAGTGTTAAGGTCACTGAGACATTTTAGTAAAGGTCGTGGTGAATTCTGCTAAGCTGAAACAATGAAAGGAAGTTTTCTGTTTCCTGACAACAGACCAATAGGCAACATGAGCAGTGATTATGGGTCCAAAATAAAGCCCTGAGGTACTCCACTGGAGAGAGGAGCTGTTCAGACTGGCATTTCCATAAGGCATCCTACACCCCCCTTTTTTTCTTCATGGAAGCGACTTTCTGTGTCTGGAAAAGTGCTATATATTATTATTATTATTATTATTGTTCACCCATGTGTACAGAATAAAAATAATCATCTCCAACTTAAAGCACAAGCTGGTCTAAACTGGCCTGTTATTCTAAAAGACTTGAATAACGGCAACTGGACAGACGTTGAAATGTCCCATCAATGTCCCATCATTGTAGAGTCTGCACATGCCAGACTTGACACTGTACCTAAGATTGGAGATGTGAGATGTTCTAATCGTATATGACTGAAGAGATAGTTCAGTGTTCAGTAGGAGAGGAAGTATCATGAAGGGCCACCTGAGGAGGTTAGGATGCCTCCTAGAAGCCTCACTAAGGAGGTTTGAGGAGGCCTCAAAGCGTACCCAGGACACGTAGACATTAAATTTCTCAGCTGGCCTGGGGAACGTCCTGGCGTTCTCCCTGAGCAGCAAGAGGAGGTGGAGGTGTGAAGATCTGGACTCCTGCTTAGCTGCTGCCCCCACGGCCCAAACTCGATTAAGCTGAAGATGATGGATGGATGGAATTTTTCAGAAAAACAAGACATCTTGCCAAACCTTTACTTTCTCATAAAATGTATTCTTTTTGATTGAGAGAAATGTCTTTAACAGACACTGAAAGATGTCTGCTGATTTAAAGGCAAAAAACAGAAGAAACAAGCAAAGAAAAAAACACTCCTGCGCGCCGAAAAAAAGAAAAAAATAAGAAAAAGAGCTTTTAAAGTGTGGAAGATGGAAGATAACAGAAACTCCTGCCGCTCCAGTTCTAGAAGGCAGAGGCAGCTGTGCTGATAGCAGATGTTGGACTCTTGTCTCTTTGCAGCACATTTAAAGTTTAATGTGGCGTGTTTCCTGAGGCAGCAGACTCAGATTAGTCTCACTTATCCAGACCTGTCTCCATGACGAGGTCCGCCTGCTCTGACTCAACGCTCTTCGTGATTTGTTTGTATTTTGTTATCTCCGGCATCTTGGGTGTTGCTTCGTCCAGGATGGATGATGGACACCAAGAATGTAATCCTGTAAACTGCGTAGTGGAGAGATGTTTTAGTCTCATTTAGTTTAGTTTACCTAACTTTGGTCCCATCAGTCCGGAGGTCTGCTGGTTGATTCAGATTCAGTTTTGTGAACCTCAGGAGTTCTTTCTTCAGGCAGAAGAGGTTTTCTCCTGGAAACACTTCCAAACTGTACATGTTCAGTCACAGACCAACATCTAACATGCTCAGTCAGGCCTGCAGGCTCTGACGCGGAGCTTTTTTTCTTTTCTTTTAGCATTTCTCTGTTCATTGCACAGCCTGACCTTGAGGTAAATCTGCTCAGACATCCACTCCTGGGAAGATTGACAACTGTCAAGAACGTTTTCCACTTGAATGTCAAGCTCCAAATTGTCTGGAGACAGTTTTTCAAAGACCGCTGCTGCCTGAGACAACTGTTAAAGATGTTCCCACATTATCTATGTTGGTCAAATAAATAATGAAACAATGATAAACAGTTGTGTGTTGCTGAGGTTGTATTTGTCTGATACTAAAAGCAGAGCTCCTATGGCGGGAAAACCGCGTTTAAAAGAATACGCAGGTGCGTGAGGTGATCGTACCTGCTCTGTGGAGCTCAGTGTGCAGGAAGGCGAGTCCTCTGGTCACTCCGTGAGTCATCCTGCAGCAGGTCAACCAGTCCACCGTGTGGAGAGACAGGTATCGAGACAGACAGCCCTGAAACACACGCGGACGTAAGCTTTTAGCTCAGCAGTAGATGTATCCTGTACCTGTCTGGACATTTTATGTTTCTGTTAGTTTTTTTGTTTTAAATCTGCTGGTTTACACTCGTCTTCACGCTGCTCCTGTTTAGTCCAACAGAGTTTTGGTCATGAGCGCGATTCACTTGCGAACACGACAACCGTACGCCTTTTAACACCAAGACAGCCTCCCCAGGACCGCCTCTTCAGACCTCTGTCGGCAGACTTCGGTGCGGTTCGTTTGCGATTTAAAAGCTCCACGACCGACCCAGCTTCAGGGGACGCTACCAGTCCTGGACCAATGACTTCCAGCTGCTTCCTTTATGAGCTGCTTAGTGGTAAAACAAATAATCTTGAATTTAATGGCTAACTCTGGCTCAACAACGCGTAGTTGCGGCGTCGCCGTGTTTTCAGCGCTCCTCTTCCCGCCAGTTGTCATGGAAACACGATGTTCTTGCCAACGCTGGCGCTGCCAAGACTACAACGGACCAATGACAGCACAGACTACTGTCACATGACTTGTGGTGCAGTTTGGTCCAGAGTCCAGACTGAACATCAAACGCAAACACGAACCGAACTGCAAAATGACACGATGCTGTTGTAAAAACAACTTTACTTACAATAAGACCAACAATTTTGTAATAAGATCGATTTTTGTCAGATAATACAAGAATATTAAAATGTTGTGTCCAAAAATATTGGTTTTCAAAAAACTTCATGTTGCAAAATTTTTGATAATATAAATTGCAGATTATTATTGGAACTTTTCATTTCACAAAATAGCAACTTTTGCACAGAAAATTACAACTTCATGTTGCAATATTGGAAATTTCATATAGTTCCAACTTAAAAATTGAGAACTTTTGTTGTAAAATCACAAACTTTGTCACAATTACAGCTTTACCATAAAAACTTTTTTTTTTCTGTGAAATCTCAAATTTCAAAACATTTTATCTTTTTGAAATAAAATTAAAACTTTGTCGCAAAACTCACTTTTGTATAGCTTCAACTTATTGTCCAATGATCACATTCTGTTGTAAAATCACAAACTTAGTCAAACCTTTAGTTGTAAGATTTTGACTTTCACAGAGTCACAACTTCTTAACATATAATTTAGCAATCTTTGCAAAAGTTCACTTATTACATAAAATTACTGAAAAAATTGCAAATTTCATCACAAAGAGCAAATTCTGGTCATAAAATCTCCACATCCAACCAAAATTGCAGCTTTTGTAAAAGTGCTTTTTTTATTTTTATTTTATTTCCATAAAAAATAGATTTTTTTTTTTTGTAAAAATCACTGTTTCGTCTGCGACTGCTACTTTGGATCCTGAAAAGCTGCTCTACTATCGCTCTGCAGAAAGGGGCGAGCGCTCGTGCGCCATCATCTGTGCACGTGACGGTTTGCGCTCTCACATGACATCAGCAGGAGTTTTAAAAGCAGCAGAATTCATCCGGCTGCTGGTTCCAGGTTTTAGGTGTCGAGTTTACGGCTCATTTTCTCAAGAAACCACAACTGTGTGTTACCGTGTGTGTGTGTTCCAAGATATGACGCTGTTTCTTTGTGTGCATGTGTGTGTGAGTGAGTGTGTGTGTGTGTTTGTGAGTGTACTAGCAGACAGTGAAGCCGGTAATGACTGTCTGACTGTTGCAGAGGAATGTAGAAACCCTCCAGACCAGCCATCACTCTGCCTACGCACATATCTGTGTGTGTGTGTGTGTGTGTGTGTGTGTGTGTGTGTTAGGAGATATCATGGGAAGATGTTTGTGTGTAATTCTTAAAATCTTCCAGGACTGTTTGAGGGTGCAGTCACGGTTTCAGGGTCCTGGTTTAGTTGAGGGTTCTGCAAATGCAGTGTGTGTGTATGCGAGGGTCCCCCAGGGAGATAAGTAGGCGTGTGCATGCGTGTGTGTGCATGCGTGTGTGTGCATGTGTGTGTGTGTGTGTGGTCAGTGGCTCCACACAGGATGCAGACCTGGCGGCGCCGTCTTCCAGCACAATAGCAGGACGAAGCTTATGTGGACGTGAGGACGGGCAGCTGAACTGTGAAACAGCGCCCCCGCAGGCTGCTGAGTGTATTACATGTAGTCTGGAGTTTCTTTGAGCACATAAATACGTGTGTTTTGTCATGAGCAGAGATGGACGAGTTGGTTGATTTTAACTTTGTTAAAACTGGGAGGCGTGGGGGTTGGTGCCACTATTATCCAGATTCCAGTCCTCTGAGTCAACATCTCACAGTTTTAGCAGTTTTTATTCTACAAACTTTTAAAGCACTTTAAAATAAGCGCAGTTGGCCAAAGTGCCAGACATCAAATAATTAAAACAGATAAAGCAATAGGAGAACAAAAGATCATCCCAAAAACTGGGTTAAAAAAGCAAAGAGTAAAAGGCTAAATGTAACTACAAGAAATATAAAAATAGGAATATAAAAAGAGGAGTGAGTCATCCTGCCAAGAAATAAATCAAAATAATGATAAAATTACCTAAAAGAGTGGGTTGACCTGCCACTAATTAATTAATAAAATCATTGTCTTAAAGTGAGTTAAAAGCCAAAGAGAATAAATAGATTTTAATAGAGGATTTAAAGACAGGAATGACTTTTTCCATTTAAGTAAAAAAAACAAAAAAAAAACTAATAAGTTGATATCTAACTTCAAATGATTTAAACTATGAATTATGACTATCAACAGGACATAACAATGTGCGTTTAATGTCACGAGTGGAGAGAACAAATTTAACAGTTGAGAGCTGCTGCAGGACCACAGAACTGCCACTGGGTGGAGCTGAAGCGCTCGAAACTCGTGGTTTTCCTCCTTGCTTGAGATGTTTCTGCTCGCACGTGGGTCACATGTTTGATTCTTTGGAGCGGAGCAGCAGGAAGTTTTGACAGACATGAGTTTTGAGAGCGCTACCCAGTGGCAGTTTTGTGCTACTGCAACAGCTTTTTGCTCTGAATTGCTACATTTGTGTTCTCCACTAAAAATCAAGTGTACCGAACACAATTTCTGCACGTGCAATCAAAATTTTCACGCAAAACTGTTTGATCAGACAGAAATGAATAAATCCCGCTAATTTCTCTTGATTCCCCCTTTGATACGTCAAAGGTGGTTTATGAACTGTAGCTGGAAGTAAACGAGACATGAACGCGTCACCTTTAGCTGGATGGTTGTCTAGCTGCTGGAAAAACGGTTCTGGACGATACTGGACCACGAACATTAACAAACGGTAGACACAACAGTCAGGTGGTGTGTGATTGGAGATGTTTTAGCTTTGCTTGCTTCGTCCCCGGACCGACTTACGTGTGGGTAGTACTCCATGAGGATCAGGAACTCCGGCCGTCCTTCGGTCATCGTCTTCTCATCGGCGGTCAGGAATCGGGCGATGTTGTCGTGTTGCTGCAGCATCGGCAGGCAGTAGATGGAGCGCTCATTGAAGAAGTTCTGCCGGTTAGCGGAGCTGAAGACTTTGACGGCCACGCAGCGTTCATTCAGAGAGCCGCGAAACACCGCTCCATAACGGCCTCGACCAATCAGCTGCCAGAGAGGAGGGAAAAGGGCGTTGTTAAAGACAGAAGCAGAAGAATGAAGCTGCGGCGTTCCTCAGTGCTCTGAAAGTAATATATTAAACTATGAAGCAACCTTTTATGGGGAGTGAGACTCTTTTTTTTTTTTTTTGATATCCTATCATTGGGCTGTTAAACCCAGAGCAGTGGGGTTAGGGGGTTCTGTGGCGTACCGGGTAGAGACCTGGACTGGCAAGCTGAGGGTCGCTGGTTCAATCCCTAGCTGGTACCAATGATGTGGGCGGGGGGAGTGCCTGAACAAGTGCTTCCCCACATCCACATCCATGGGTGAGGTGCCCCTGAGCAAGGCACCTGAAACCCCTGCCTGCTCCCCAGGCACCACACCGTATCTCAGATGTTCCGACATTAACAAGCTGCCAAACCTCCTTTCAACTGTCGGACAGCTAGCTAAACCCACTGAGGCTGAGTCACGCCCGTTACTGTTATGACTTCCAGTTCTTAACGGGCTACCTGAGGACCCTGGCATCGAGTTTTTTGGTCCTACAGCAGCTAAGTGAGGCCTGATGGGGCTGGATGCGGTTTCAAGGTAGGAGTTTTTTATGGTTCAACGTCTCTGCAGTTTATTTTATGGCCCTTTTAATTGAATAAGTGTATGATAAGTTTGTTACATTTGTTACAGATGCAGCTGATTCAGTTTCAGATTAAGTTTAGACTGATGTGAGTCATCATCTTCCACGTTCAGTGCTGACCGTTGTTCCCTATTGCATTGTGCTCTTTGAATGGAGCACTGATCCTGATACAGCTGCACTGATGAAGCAGCCCGTTTAATTTAGTCTTATTTGAAAAAGTCTGTTAATCAACTGGAAACTAAGTCTGAGTTTGTGACTTTGCGGGTGTAATCATCTTCTGAGAAATCCCGTCCTTGAACTACATTAGTTGTTCGCTCACAGATGTTGATTCAGCTGAGTGAGAAACAGTCACGTTCCTTCAAACTTGTGCAGCTTGACAAGGAACAAATTTTCTGTAAGTGACCTGAGGCCAGGGGCTATCAAAGTGTTTAAGCCTCGGGAGTGGAAAAGAGGCTACTGGTCAACAGGAAACGTGACCCCAACAGGGGAGCTTCCAGTTAAAACAAAGGAAAGGATAATAAAACTCCTTCAACAAGGTCATTCAAATCAGAAAAGCAGTCAAAGATGTTGCTTATTTCAAGTCAGCTGTGTCTAAAGTGGGAAGGTCTAAGTGAAAACTGAGATGAAAGTTCTAGTTCTCCTGTTTTAGTCTTGTTATCTTGTTTAGCCTCTGGTTTTCTGTCGGGTTCTTTACTTCCCTTTTTTAGTCTGAAGGTCTGTTTCCACATGTGTTGAGTTCTGGTTTGACTTCCCTTCATCCCATCTGTCCTGACTGGTCCAACCTGCCTCACCCCCCATTTTTCTCTGTTCCATCATGTTCTTGTGCTCTAGCTTTCTTTCATCTTATTCCTGTAGGGGTTCATTTGAATCACCTGTCATTCTTTTTGGTTTAAAATAAATGACTCCTGCCTCCCAATCTCCTTCATTTGGCTCCTCAACTCCTGACAACCTTGCAGAAATGGCATTTACATGTAGACAAGCCAAATGGAAACCATCCTGAAGGCTAAAGTGGGCAGAGAGAAGCTGTCAAGGACTGTGGATGACTGGATGAAGGAGATTTTCAGTGATGATTTTACACCAGAACTTCATCAGTGGTTAAGAGTCAGTCCCTTCCCCTTCACGTGCCAAAGCAACCTTGGGTGGGACACTACACCCCCCTCCCTCTGACTTTGTTGCCCGAGCCACTAACAGGTTAAAAAAACAAAAACAGCATTCTCATTGTGTTGGTCCCAAGATAAAGGGCATCCCATGTTAAGCCTATGCCAAATCAATACGAGGAACTTGATCCGCTGTGGCAACCCCTGAAGGAAGAAGGTGAAAAGATCTGGTCTTATAGACCAGTCTTTGACGATGCAGCGTTGAGGTCTAACTCCACAGTAAAAGCAGCAGTGGACACAGAAGCTCTGGACATTTTTTCAGTTCATCATTGGAAAGCAGGTCTGGTGATGATGAAAGAACACCATGTTGAACTGAATCCGTCACAGACAGGTTGTCTATGTGTTGCCCATCCCTGCCCACCATCCATCAACATCAGCTCCACATCTACAACTGTCGCTCCTATGAAGGTCACTCAGAACATGGGTGTCATGGTGGATGACCAGTGATCCCCCTCTCACCACATTGCTTCGGTTTCTCGGTGGAAGACTTCCTAGCTGACCTACCTGCTTGTGTGATAAGACCCCAACAGAAGATCCAGAACGTCTGGTGTCTGGTCTTCGGTCAAGCCAGAAGGGTTCATGTCACACTCACACACTGTTCATTGAGCTTCATCTCATCCTCAGTTCAACTTCCTAGTCTGCTCTGACTTGTACGCTGCACTGACCTGGGTGCTGATTTACTACGTTACTGTGGCTCGATTGCATTTGGCTTTGGGGTACCTCAAGGCTCTGTGCTTGGACCCTTTCTCTTGTAAATCATTTTGCATAAAAGCATCTACCAAATGTGATGTAACAGTGATAATAACAAAGTCATGTTTCAGAATAAGACATCTTACTAAAGACAAAAGAGTTCAAACTTTTGTCCTCAATGACAGAGTCAGCAAATACTTTGGATTTCAATCTGAGCTGGAAATCCTGCAAAGCTGATGTGTCAGCAGCTTTAAAAGCTGGAGCCTGACGATGAAGGAGATTGTTTTTGCAGAAAAGGGTCACGAGGATATAAATCTGGGCTGCTACATCATATATGTCGGGGCATTATTGTTCACCTTCAACTTGTTTTTCAGTTTTCAAAAGGTTTGTCTGACAAAGCGAGAATGTTCATCTCTTAAAATAAAGCAGCTTTGAGTCGTATCTGTGATTGGCTGAAAGAACATCCTCCAGGAGCGGTGACTCCTCCTGCCTTACTGAGGCGTTTACAGCCTCAGAGGACTTTAATCACAGCTGAGTAATGTTGTTATGAAGGAAGGAAATAAATCTGTAAACCAATGGGTGTTTGCAAAAATGATCTGTGGGTTTGTCTGAGTACCTCCAGCAGTTTCAGGCTGTCGAGATCGACTGCAGACTCCGTGTTTGCAGCCTCCATCACATCCACGGCAGACAGGCTGTGTTTCTGCTTCCCTGAGAACACACACACACACACACAGCTGATTATCACTCATCAATTATTAGATTATTTATGGTCATGTGCGCGTCCTAATGGGGGTGTGTCCGGATGTGCAAAGATTTCAGCTGCGTGAGAGCGAAGTCAGCTTCAAGAACATTTTTTTAGCCTAATTATTTCATCCTGGAAGTGACGCGGGAAACATCCGCAGTGGTTTAAAGTCTGTCCTTTAACTTCTCAGGCTCTGGAAGAGTTCAGCGGAGAAATGATTGCTTATTAAATATCCTGTATCCTGCAGATAACCGACTCTCACTCGTACTAAATGATGCTGAACAGGAAGGAAACATATAATCTTCTTTTCTGTTTCCTTGATGGCTGCAATACAGTTCTAAAAAGGTTATTTACAAATCGGTGTTACAAGCGATGATCAGTAAAGAGGCACCATCTTAAGAAAGAAAACAAAGGCAGAGTAATTTTGAATTTGATGACAGCAACACGTCTCAAAAGAGTCAGATGGACTCCGCCGTCCTTGAGCAACAGTTCGTGTCCTGTACGTGAACCCAAAACTGACTACAGTTTTCCACTTTACATGACAGAGCTTTGACCTGCATTGGAGGAGGACACGGCCAGATCTGCTCTCCAGGGTTCCTGAGACGACTTCTGTCGTAGAATTATGGGGTTTTTGTTGTTTTTTTAAATGCAGTGTTGCGATGATCATCTTTAGATTCAAAGTTTCATATAAACCAAACGGCTCTTTCTTTACTGCTCAGAGAAAAATGCTCATTTGTTGTTGCGATGCCCTACAGGAAGTACAAGTTAAACGCCAAGCTCATCCAGGAAGCAATAAAGCTGACCAATCGGATGCCTGGATGTCATTTGGTGTTCTTGACTGACAGCTAGCCATTGCTGTCGTTGTTTTAGCGACTTAGTGCTTAGCATTATGCGGACTTCTGAGCTGTGAATAAAAACCGAAACTGATCATGGTCGTATTGTAGAGAGAATATGTTTTCTTGTGCTTGTGTGGATTTTACCAACAGACCATCGTGATTGGCTGTGGTTGGTCTGGAAGGATCTGTGGACAAAGCTTAGTTTAGCTTAGCTTAATGATGCTAAACAAACCAAAACAGCATAATGGATTGTGAAGGAGTGTAAGGACGAAGAAGAGCAGAGATATACAGAGGTGCAAGATTGTGGAGGGATTTGAAGGTAAGAAGAATCTTGTAATTAATGCCGTGATTTCCACTGTCTCCCTGTAAATCATCCCAGTAGCAGGACCTCCAACATGAGGTCCTGCTACTGGGATGATTGAATGCAGGTCCCATCAGAATTCCAATGATTTTCCATGTATAGATGGATTTCTTCATATTCTCTTTTTCTCTTCTGATGTCTTTGTTTTGCAGATGATGATATATTCAAAGTAAGTTGAGGATCTGCCTCTCTAAGATGCTCGTTTTATTCCCAGTCATGTCACTGGCCTACTGACAGTTACAATCATTAGTGAATGTCCTCCAGGTGTTCTTTTTGTTTTTTCTTTTAGTACTTTTTCTTTGAAGTACTACTTACCTCTCTAGCCTTTCATTACCCATGTGCCAACTCTCTTGCCATTATGTCATCATGAAATTGTAGAAAGTCACATTCAAACATCTCTTTGAAGTTTTACTTTGAATAAAATATGGATTTGTGGGATTTAAAAGTCACTAGATTCTATTCTATTCTATTACTTAAGATTTGAACATAATGTTGGAAATTTTGTGGGGCTTTGATAGAGCTGAGGGGTCAGCAGGATGGAGGTGAGCTGTTGTTGATGTCAGTTTCAGCGCTGCATCTGTGGCAGACTTTAACCACCAGCAGCACTTTCTGATGTCAGAGTGTGTGTGTGTGTGAGTGTATGCGCTTACTTTTCATCACGCGGTATCCCAGGAACAGCGCCATAATGACGATGGCCGCTATAGCAACGGTTACCAGGGCGATGAGTGCCGTCTCCTTTGGCGTCAGCTTGTGATCTGTGGATTGTAAACCTGAGTGTGAGGAGGTCAGATCAGTCCAGCACACACACATTCTCACACGCATGTCTTTCTGAGGACATCCATGACGTCCCTCTCTGGATCCCAAACTCAACCTGAGACCGTCTCCAGTCCGACAGCATCATTTAAGTAAAGGTCTAACTGGGTCTGTCCTCACGTCCTCATGTTCCATCAACATCCCCAAAAGGAAAGTTGTTCCTCACAAAAAGAGAAATGAGATGAGATTTTACTCTTCTGTTCTCCATCCTCATGTTTCACTTAATGCAAAATCATGTAGGAAGTTAAAGGACTGGGATTTAGACACTATGCTTTCAATTGCATTTTTTTTATAACTAGACTAAGCAGTTTTTTGAGAAACAGCAGGAGGGTTGCTGCTTCTGCTCATTAGCAGCTAATTCTGAGAGGTCCAAGTTTCAGAAATCACTGGTCATTCCAATAAAACATCAAGTTAAGAGAAAGTAGCTTCACGAGGACATTTTGTGGCCACAAAGCGTTCCCACAAAGAACAGTTTAACATCTGTGTTCACAGAGCGAAAGTTGACAACATGCTGGTGGTAAATCCACTTTGGAGACTTTGTATGTGCCAGTTTAGCGAGTAAAACTACAAATCTCTCATCTGAGGGACGCTGTGATAGAGGACAGTTTCCCCTCAGTTCTGATGTATAATTGAATCCTTCTCATTTTCAGGCTGCTCCACTCTGGAACATTCTACCGATCATGTCTTTGGGAATTATTGATGATAATTGTTGAAAAAGGCACAAGAAAAGTAATTTTAACACAACATGCAATTCAAATTGAATGAATGATAATAATAACAGCAACAATAATCAATGTGTATACATAAACATATTGTGGGATTACTGTTGTTTTCATAACAACAAGCCTAACCAACTATCATCTGACCATAGTTGGGCTTAAACACAACCTTTATTCACTGTGCCACTCCGAAGCCAAAAAGAGCATAAAAAAGAGAAAGAAAAATAAATCATTAAATCAAGTGGGCAGAACTAAATTACCTCCATGATTCATCTTTAGCAGCAGTCGTTGTTTCCTGTGGGACCTCGTCTGTGTGTCACATGGTTGTGGGGGACTGTACCATCAGGTCTTTGATTCATTCCAGAACCCAAAACCATTCTGCTGTTGTGTTTGGGATCAGTGGCTACTACCTTGACTGTTTCCTCTTGTGAAAAACCTTTCATGGTTTGGAACCCTTTCCAGATTTATGTTCAGCAGCAAACGCTCCTCTAAGACTGACACTTGTCTCTTTCCCTCTTGGCAAATGCTCCAGCTCCTAGAGGCCTAGAGGTCTGCTGACACCTACCGATGAGTAATTCATCATGGCCTGGTGTTTAGCATCTCCTGGCTGTAGCTTACCTTCATAAATACTACTGCAACTTTTTGAATCGGTTTTTGTTCAGTTGATAATGGCACGACAGATAACCGTCTATGTTGCTGCTCGTATGACGCTGAACAGTCAGGATAAGTTGTTTTCTTAAAACTACAGTTGTATTTGTCTTTGAATCTCTTCTCGGTGCAGGTCAGAGTGGCTTTTCGTGACGTTCTGTTACTGAGAGTTGAAGCGATGTTGCCATGGCAACGCCTGTATCCTGCTCACCTGTCTGACTGTTGGCGTCCCTCCTCATCGGCCTCAGGGCGGGGATGTTGGCGGTGGGCGGGGCCTCGGTGTAGTTGGCGTTGCAAAGGTCGTGGCTGCAGCAGCAGAAACTATAGTTGGCTTTCTGCATCTGAGAAGGCGTCGTCGATACGAGGACGCAGCGGTCGCCAACACACTCCCGCTGACTGCCGACGGAAGTCCAACAACCTGGACGGCAAGACACGGGTTTACGGTCCAACACTTCACAGGATAACATCAGGCCTCTTTAGAAAATGACTAATCTGGGAACATCGAGGACTATCTGATTGGCTGGCCTCAGTGGTGCCGACCCCTATGGAATAAAAACAATGAAACCATGAAACTATGAGAGCAGAGATGATATATTTTATAAACGAACATCAATGGGAGCATTGACAAGAAAAACTGAAGTGGGCCCAGCATGGAACCTTGGGGAACCACAAGAGACGATTCCTGATGTTTCGTGTTGGTGATCTTCACCCGACTGTCTCTGGTCCAACTCCTTCTTGAGCTCCTGTTTTCTTCTTCTTGAGGGTTTTTGGCGGAAGCAGACTGAGACTTACGATGAACAGCATCTGGGTCCATTTAAACGTGAAGCAGAGGGCAGCGAGGTAGGCTGGTCCTCACCAGACTCTTGCACTTCATTTCTTTTATGCAGAGTCTTTCCACTCGCAACTGGCAAACATTACTTCCTGGTGGGTGGGCGCTTGTCTGAGGTCCAAAATCATTTGTGTATCCGTAAACCAATCACTAATGTTTGGTGATGACAGACGCCATCAAGGTGCGTAGTTCTTCCGCTGTAAACACAGTCCTCCAAGAGGATGTTCAAGTCAGAGAGACCACATCCTTTCTGGTCACAGAAACTGAACAAACACTCTCTCATTGTGCCTGTAGGTCCCTGATACCAGGGATCTTCTCCACGACAGAGCGGATGGCCTCCCGTGACCTGTGTCTGCCGACATTGTTGATTTCGTTGGAATAACCTGGACTACGATTTCTAACACGCCGCAGCAGCGACGTCATGGCTCTCGGCCACGCCTCCTGTTCGTTGATTCGTCGGATTATTCAGTGGCGTACTGAAGAGGGTGGAGCTCATCTCTCCCAGACTGGAGCGGTGAAGTAAACGAAACTGAGCAGAAGAATGAGAGTCTGGTGAGGACCAGGCGAGGATCTTTAAGGTACAAAAACTGGTTTCCATTCCATTAAAACCAGACCAACTGGGAAATGAGAAAAGCAACCTTAAGACTTCCGCTGATTTATATGCTCATATATTTGTATCTTTTCCTTTTTCATGACACATGATTCTTAATTCCACCAATATTTCTGGATGTTTCTGTTGTGATGATGAGACGTGTTTTCAGGTGGCCTCTCAGGAAGCTGTAAACCTTCATGCAACAGGAAGTCTGAGTGAACGCTGCCTGTTTCTGAACGTTAGCGAAGATCATCAGGCTGAGCGGCAGAAGGGCGACGCGCCGACGTGCCGTGACGGGCGCTGAGAGTTAAAAACAGACCGCTGAAGGAAAACCTTCAAGCGTTGCTCACCTTGGTTCAACAGCTGCATCTCCCCGTCACCTTTTTTTTCCCATAATCCATAGCAGCGGGAGCCACGGCTGCAGAGGATCGTGCCGTTCTCCTGCACCACCCCTCGCAGCTCGCTGGGGGAGGAGGGCTCCGCCCCCTGCAGGCTGTTGGTGAAGGCGCACAGTCTCTCCTCTCCATCGTCTGGCTGGAAACCTGCAGAGACAAGAGAGACTCGACTGTAGATGTGCAGACGTTCAGGGGCCAGCATGGCCTGCCGGGCCCCTGCAGGGGTCTCTGTACGTGGAACATGTTTTTTTTTAACTGAAGACTGAAAGTGCCACCCCCATCTCTGAGGTCAATGACATCACTGACGATGTGGAGGAGCTCCAGGCCCCCTCTGATTGGCCCCCAAATGTAAAACAGAAATATTCACGTTGAACTGTAGGAGCCCGTTTCGGATTTGTTTCCTCAGTTTCCACGAGAGGTCAGCAGGGACGCAAACCGACTGCGAGTATGATGGCAGCAAACAAACGGTGCTCTTTGGCGTTTGGTGGCATTTGAGAGGCAAGCGGGAACAACGCCGCTGAGATCAGGAGGCCTCGGGCCGCTCTCAGTCCTCCATAACCTCGGCACCATTAATCCGATGACACGGCGGCACGTCTCGAAGGCTGAGCTGGCTTTCACTGAGGTCAGCTTTGACAAACCGAGCCGGTCTGAATGTTCAGTCACCTACTTTTCTGCAAAGTGGAGCTTTAAATTGTTTAGAGATGGAAATAACTTCTCAGAACTTTCACTTAAGAAAAAGTTCAACTCTAGATTTAAAGCACCAGAGATGGGCAGGTCAGTAAAGGAATATATCCATGGTAATAGTGAATGTTTTCTAGCTACTAGCATCTAGCTACTCGTTGGGTTAAGTATCGCACTTGGTCTGTCTGGCTAAAACTATCAATGTCTGAAATTATTGTAGGTTCAGTGTGAGAGATTTGATGACATCTAGTGGCACAAACTGGCTGCTGCAACCAGTGGAATGACTACAGAACGACGTTGGTCTGGAAAACCTCAGACCCGGTTTAGGACCAGCATTTCTGGTTCCATATCGCCCCAACACACCACTGCAATCTCAGACTGACCACAGACGTAAAATGCACAGAACTGATGGAACGTTTCACGTGACAACCGGGCCGATTTTCACATAATGTGTTGCTGTTATTGGTGCTTTAAATCTAGAGCTGAACTTTTTCTTAAGTGAAAGTTCTGAGAAGTTATTTCCATCTCTAAACGATTTAAAGCTCCACTTTGCAGAAACGTCAGCTGTGCTGCTGCCTGGTTGGAACAAAAACCTGCAGCCACACCGGCCTCCTTCACGGATCAGTCTGACACCCCTCACGGGTTTTTCTAAACCGGGGAACAGGAGCACAGCGCCCATATACCTACTCGTGTGCGCCCTCTTGCGTCTTTTTTTTTTTTGAGCACCCCTTGCAAATGTCTTAATAAGTCACATAATCAAAAAGCGTCATCATTATTCCAGAACA
>JBAMYA010112402.1:0-19166 GCA_037176975.1 Arrhamphus sclerolepis
GCACTTGATGCGGCCCCAGCCTCACCTAGACCCAGCCTCCTGTGGCCCCTGGGTAAATTAAGTTTGAAACCCCTGCTAGGGGCGGGGCTTTCACTGACACGTTTACTTGTCACAGGTACGCTGAAGGCTGTGGAGCACGTAAATAAGGACATCGCCCCCAAGCTGATCGAGAAGGTACCATTTATTGGTCAGCAGGACTTTTTAGCTCCCTCAGTCTCAATGCTGATTGGTCGATTCCGTTGTTGCAGAAACTCAGTGTCGTCGATCAGGAGAAGATCGACAAGTTCATGCTGGAGCTGGACGGCACCGAGAACAAATGTAAGACGCTTTTATTAAAACTACAAAGCTTCTCTTCATATGTGACTGCTTTTTTTGTTGCAACTTTTAGGAGGTAAAATTGTGATTTTTATTTTTATTTCTTATTAGTTTTAAATTTAGTAGAAGAAATTTTTTTTTTTTTCATGAATTTGTTTAAATTTGTGACATAAATAAAAGCTCAGGTATTTTCATGAAGATCACATCTTTTTAATGGTTACTTTTTTGAATAAAATTCTATATGATTATCCATTTATTTATTTTCCAACAAGAAAATGGAAATTTATAACATGCAAATCAAAACTTTATTTTTCCATGAAGTTATGCTGTTTTGTCTTTCATGAAATAATTTTTTTTTTAGGTTTGTTCTTGCCTGTTTCTGACATTAAGTTGGAATTTATTTCTAGAAAAAAAATCTACTTTGTTTCATAAGTACTTTTTGTTTAAACTGTAATTTTTTTTAAAATTTACATTAAAAAAAGAACTTTTTTCCTGTAACTTAAAAAAAACAGCAACATTTGTAACAAAAAAGTGTTGGACTTTTATTTATTCATTTTTAATAGTTTATTCTAGAAATGGTCTGACATGAAACACCATGAGCTCTTTAATATAAAATCAGAACTTATTTCTTGAAAAGATTGATTTGTTGTTTTTTTTTCCTTTTCTTTTTTTTTTTTTTAAATTGTAATTTTCTTTCTGACCATGACTCGGTCAAATGTATTGGTAAATGTAAACTCTTTTGGAAAACTTCAACTTCTTGAATGAGACAGTGAGTTTTCCTCGGAGCCGTTCCTGAGATACGGCCTTGTCCCATCTGTCTGCAGCCAAGTTCGGTGCCAACGCCATCTTGGGCGTGTCCCTGGCCGTCTGTAAGGCCGGAGCAGCAGAGAAGGGCGTTCCTCTCTACCGCCACATCGCTGACCTCGCCGGACACAAGGACGTCATTCTTCCTGTTCCTGTGAGTAGGGGGCGGGGCTTTGAGAGGGGGATGGGGGGCCGATGTGTCCTCGTAGAAACAGACATATTTTCTGTCGGAAAAACAAAACTTTGTTTTTTAAAATGGTGAATTTATTGTGATAAAATCAAAAATCTTCAAACAAAAAGTCATAACTCTTCAACATAAACAATTTTTTTTTAAAAACAAGTTAAATCACTGAAGATCACTGTTGCTTTTTTTCTCAATTAAATTACATTTTTCTTGTGAAAATGCAACTTTTTAAAAGTTTTACTCAAAAGAGAAACTTTGGAGATGGAAATTTGAAATGATTTTTGTGTAAAATCAATTTATCTTTTAGTTCTGTCCAATTTTTAATGTAAAATGAAAGTAACCACATGTCAGTTATTTCTTCTACAACTATAGTTGTTTTATTGCAATACAACATATGAAATAAAAGCAGCTTTTAAGTTTGGAAGATAAAATGATGCACAATGAATGAATGAATGAATGAATGAATGAATGAATGAATGAATGAATGAACATTTGGAAAGCTGCTGAAACATTTCTCTTTAAAAAAAACAAACAAAAAAAAAGACTTCTAAAACGTTATTGTAAAATAACTTTTTCACATGAGAATATATATATATATATTTAGATCACATTTAAAGACAAAGCATTTGTCCTGAGACCACAAATTGTAACTTTAAACTCTAAAATTTTTAACATTAAATTGTGACTTTTTTTTCTTGGGAATTCACATTTTCGGTCATAAAGTTGACATTCTTTTAGGGAAACTCGTGGTCCAGTAGATGTTCTAGAACATTCCAAGCAGACGTGAGCTCTAAAAGTTAAATCTTTGCTCAAGTCTCACTTTGGAGATGAGCCCGGTGAAGGTGGTGAATATTCTCGACATTATTTCACCTTATTTCCAGGCCTTCAACGTGATCAACGGTGGGAGTCACGCCGGAAACAAACTGGCCATGCAGGAGTTCATGATTCTTCCCGTTGGAGCTGCCAACTTCCACGAAGCCATGAGGATCGGCGCTGAGGTACATATGACGGGTCCTCCTGCGCCGCGACGGATGCGGTGCCACGCTAACTGTGTTGTCTCTGTACGTCCAGGTGTACCACAACCTGAAGAACGTCATCAAAGCCAAGTACGGCAAGGACGCCACCAACGTAGGAGATGAGGGCGGCTTTGCCCCCAACATCCTGGAGAACAACGAGGGTGAGACACCACCGCTTGGTTGTTGGCATCATGTGTCTGAGCATCAGCATCGCGGTCGCTGACTCTTCGTTTGCATCTCCACAGCTCTGGAGCTGCTGAAGACCGCCATCGAGAAGGCCGGTTACCCCGACAAGATCATCATCGGCATGGACGTGGCCGCCTCCGAGTTCTTTCGCAGCGGAAAGTACGACCTGGACTTCAAGTCCCCCGACGACCCTTCCAGACATATCAGTGGAGAGAAGTTGGGCGACCTGTACCGCAGCTTCATCAAGGGCTACCCAGGTATGAACGCATCCCCCACTGCACCTGAGCTGTTACGTTGTCCAGCCAGCAGGTGGCAGTGCCACACTTCCTGCTCTCTTTCATTCCTCGTTTATTGTCTCTGTGTCCGTCTCCAGTCCAGTCCATCGAGGATCCCTTTGACCAGGATGACTGGGAGCAGTGGTCCAAGTTCACCGCCTCCACGGACATCCAGGTGAGTCAAACAGAGACAGGTGAGGTCACCTGTGGTGTGAGCCTGGACTTGACAACCGTGTCAACCCATCTGTGAAGTCGTCAGATGTTTCTAGACTGGCTCTGACCAAACATGTCTACACTGGGCCAGGTCCTCCAGCTTAAACATGGATATCCAGCTGTAGATTTCCCCAACCCAGAACTTTCTACGCCGACCCAGTCATCTTCTAGGCTGAACCAGAATCCTTCCAGACTGACCCAGAATTGTTCTACACCAGTCCAGAACCCTCTAGACCAACTGAGAATCCTTTCAAACCAAACCAGAACCCTTCCAGATCAGTCCAGAACCTTCTACTCTGACCCAGAACCTTCCAGACCAAGCCATAATCCTTCCTGACTAACCCAGAACCTAGAATGACCCCCCAAAGAAGACATATTATCTGTTAATTCAGAATAAGTCTAAGCTAAGTATAAGTTAAGTCTTTATTCACTCAGAAACATGGTCTTATTGGTCAGACATGTTTCTGACCAGCTGCTGGTCAACATCAGTGACTCACCTTGTGTCTGTCTCAACCAATCAGATCGTAGGAGATGACCTGACTGTGACCAATCCCAAGAGGATCCAGCAGGCGGTGGAGAAGAAGGCCTGCAACTGTCTGCTGCTGAAAGTCAACCAGATCGGATCCGTCACCGAGTCCATCCAGGCGTAAGAACCTCTTCTGCCAAGCTTGCCGGCGCTAGCTGGTGTTAGCTGTAGCTAGCTGTGGTTAGCTGGCGCTAGCTGTAATGATTCAACACAACATGAAAGTCTGCGCTTATCACTCAGAAGTTAGTAAGTTGTTGCCTTTTTATAGTTTAATAAAATAAGACATACACATCTCATTTGGCTAAATGACTATGAGTACTTTTATTGTGTGGTTTTTTCATATGCAGCTAGTTTAGGTAGCAGGTAGTGGACCGTGAACAGAACCTGATGTATGGTGATTTTAAGTTAATGACTGATTGTTCACATTTACTGGTTTTTCATCAATTGTGTCTTTGTCCACCTGCGTCTCAGGTGTAAGCTGGCCCAGAGCAGTGGTTGGGGTGTGATGGTCAGCCATCGTTCTGGAGAGACTGAGGACACCTTCATCTCTGACCTGGTGGTTGGACTCTGCACTGGACAGGTAGATGGTGGTGGGAGGAGGGGGGTGGGCAGGTAGATGGTAGGGGAGAGGGGGGTTGGGCAGATGGATGGTAGTGGGGGGGTGGACAGGTTGGATCTTCTGATGGTTCAGTTCTACATCAGACCCTGGTCACCACCTGTTTCTGTCCCACAGATCAAAACCGGCGCCCCCTGCAGGTCAGAGCGTCTGGCCAAGTACAACCAGCTGATGAGGTGAGAACTTCCTGTCTCCTACATAGTGAAAGCCTCTGACTTTGATAGTTAATGCTTTGGGGTTTCAAAGTAAAAGCCTCTAGGTTTCAAAGTAAAATCCTTTGACATTCAAGTTTAAAGTCTTTGCCTTTCAAAGTAAAAGCCCAGCCTACCCTGGTGTCCTGCAGGATCGAGGAGGAGCTTGGAGACAAGGCCAAGTTTGCAGGAAAAGATTTCCGCCACCCCAAGATCTGAGGCTCCACCCTTCATCCCCATGTTCTGTCACCGTAGCAACTGACTGACACCTGAAGATCCACAAAGACCCTCCCTCCCACTCATGGTGGGAGGTCAGAGGTGCACCCCCCACCCCCCAGCTGTGATTCCATTAAAGATGTTTTCTATGAGCGAATAAACAGTGACAAATAAAAGCAGTTTCTGATCGTTTTTATTGGCGATTAATACTGTTTATGATCAAACAAAAGAGCCACACAACTCTCCATGTTTGTTATCTTTACTTTTAATGTTGATTTCGGACTGTCTGGAATCATCCTTATGAAATAAAAACACTCTGAAACTTATAACATTCAAAAAAAAAAAAAGTACTAAATTTGTGATTTTATTTCATCAAGGTTTTTGACTTCAGGACAAAAGGTTTTAACGGACAAAAATGTGCTTCATTATAGAAAACGTTGCCCGTTTTGTCATTTGATAAAATAGTTATTTTCTAGACAAAGCATTGCAACAATTACTCAAGAGTAACAATTTAGAAGAAGTTGGAATTTTAAGTTGTAAAAGTTTTGTAAAAGACAAGGATAGTTTTAATAAAGGGAGGGGCTACAGAGCTCCAATAAGGGTAGGGGTATGATGCGTTTAAAAAAAAAGAGGGCGGAGTTACGGAGCTCCAAATAGGGTGGGGCTCCCGAGTTCCAAAGAGGGCGTGGCTATTATGCTCAAAAGAGGGTGGAGCTGAAGAGTTCCAAAGAAAGCAGGGACATGAAGCTCAAAAGAGGGCAGGAAGAAAGAGCTCCAACAAGGGTAGGGGTATGATGTGTTTAAAAAAAGAGGGCGGAGTTACAAAACTCCAGAGGGCGAGGCTACAGAGCTCCGAATAGGGTGAGGCTACAGAGCTTCAACAAGGGTAGGGGTATGATGCATTTAAAAAAAGAGGGCGGAGTTACAAAACTCCAGAGGGTGAGGCTCCAGAGCTCCAACTACCCTCAAAAGAGGGTGGAGCTGCAGATCTCTAAGGAGGGCGGAGTTGATTTTTGTCTTATTTTAAGCCAACCTCTTTCATTTCTATAGCTTTTTTGTAAACACTGTATGATGAATCTTTATCAAAAGTTGTAGCACACCCCTGGTGATCAAGCTGTTCATATTCTATTTTGTGTTTTTCTCAAAAATGTGAGCTGCTGGACAAAAGTGAACAAGACATTTGTGTGTTACGGATGCTTTAAAAGTATAGTTTATCAGCGGTTTAGACTTTACCAGAGTAAAGACAGATGTTTATGGTAACAGCAGAACCAGAACTGACGTCCACATCTGATGAAGGTGAAGCAGCACCACATTTCTCAGCAGAACTCTGAGCGCAACTGTGACGTCAATGCTGATTGGCCAAGGAGTTTGAGCTGCAGGAAGCTTGTTGCCTGGCGATGAGCGGCAGCCGTGTCGTCCCGACCCAAATGGTGACGCCGAGAGTTTATCTGAGTTTAATGACATGGACAGAGGTCTGTACTCCACGGTCACATGACAAGAGGGGTTTTCACCTCTGATGGCTGTTACCATGGTTATAGACCTTCTTCTGGTCCAGTGGAGCGTGACTGCATCACATGACCCTGAAACCTGCTTGCGTGGGCAACACTAAGTACCCTCATGCACAAAAAAACAGGAGAAAAAGCACAAAATTTAAATAAAATAAAACAAGAGAGACACTTGTGTCCAGATTCCCCAAGATTCACAAGTTTGTTGTTTTTTTAATGAGATATGTTTATTTGGACTAACTCAGGACTAACTCATGATTAACTCATGACTAGCTCTGCATTAACCCAGGACTAACTCAGGACTAATTCAAGAAAAACACAGGACTAAATCACGATTAACTCAGGACTAATTAAGGACTAAGTCTGCATTAACCCAGGACTAACTCAGGACAAACAAAGGACTAACTCATGATTAACTCAGGACTAATTAAGGACTAACTTAGAACTAACTCTGCATTAACCCAGGACTAACTCAGGACAAACACAGGCCTAAATCATGATTAACTCAGGAGTAACTCAAGATGGCAACCTTTCTTTAAACCGATGTTACCCTCGTAAACCAATACTTCACATCATTTTTTTCATGAAATTACAAATTAACTTAATTGACAACCTAACCTGACTGAACTTGATTGACATAGTCATTCATGAAATATTGACTTTTTGCCAAAAGACAATTCTTTTTTAATGTAACACAACTGCAATGTTTATTTGGATTAAGTCAGGAATAACTCAGGATGCAGTCAGGGCTAACTCAGGAATAAAACAGGAACAAGCAATAAATAACTCAGGATTAACTCATGACAAATTAAGGATTAAGTCAAGAGTAAATCAGGACTGACTGATATTAACTCAGGATTAAGATTGTGATTGTGCATAATAAATGAGCACAGGTTTATTTTGTTTATATTAACTTAACTCAAGATTAACTCAGGACTGACTGATATTAACTCAGGATTAACTCAGGATTAACACAGAACTAACTCAGGATTATAGGGCTAACTCAGGATTAATTCATGACTAACTCAGGATTAACCCAGGAATAACTCATGATTAACCAATGGCTAATTCAGGATTAACTCAGGACTAACGTGGGATTAATTCAGGATTAAGTCAAATTTAACCAAGGAATAAACCAGGGCTAATTGAGGATTAATGAAGGGTTAACACAGGATTAACTCAGGACTAACCCAAAACTAACTCAGGATTAACCACGTTTCTTTATTTTTCTTTTTTATATTTGTTAAATAAATAATAGGAATCATGAAGGACGCAAACACTCAAAGATGGTGGTTCTTTCTCTGATCAGGTGATTGACAACCCGCTACTCTGTGTGTGTGTGTGTGTGTGTTGTATGTGTGTCCAATGACGTTGGTGGGATGAATGGGGGGCGGGGCCAGTCTGACTGGGACAAAGACGATGGGGGGTCATTAAACGCGCACAAACCCTTCAGACATGTGAACCTCTGTGACCCCGCCCCCTTCTACAGGAAATAGCTGCCAGTGATGACCCATCTCCATGACGATGGTTTCAGGCAGGTCAGGTTCACGAGGAAATGGGTCATGTGACCTGTTACGGGATGAACATTCTCTTCTGACTGGCTGAGGAGGAGAGAGTGAAACATGATTCTGGATCTTTCAGAACCTTGAAAGAACCTTGAGGAACCTGACAAAACCTGGAAGAATCTCCTCCATGAACCCTTGAAGATCCTCCAGGATTCCAGGGATGTCCTCCAGGATCCTCCAGGACTCCTGGAACCTCCTCCAGGACTCAAAGCTCCAATCCTTGACTGCTGGATGCTCCTCCAGGATACCTGGACCCCTGAGAAGCTCATTAGTGTCTTGGAATCTCATCAAGTTTCCTCCAGGACTCCTGGAATTTCAGAAATAAAAGCAAATAACAGCTGATTTGGATGATTGACACTTCCATGTTGCTTCAGGGGATGTCCAATCAGAATAAAGCAAAGATGGACCTGAGAAGAAGATCCTCCAGGTTTTTCAGCATGACTAACACTGGCTTGTGATTGGCTGAGTCTCTCGGTGTGTGAGAGAGAGAGCGTTGTCAAAGGCAACGGCAGGAAGAATGTGTGACATCACAGCTCTGAGTCGTATAAAGTCGCCTTTCTGCAGATGGGACGCAGACGACTCGTCCTGATGAGAGCCAGGACCAAGAACTGATTTTCATTGGAGGTCACCAACCAGCAGAATCTTCTGGACTTTGGTTGATTTTTTTCTTTAAACAAGAATTTTTTTTTTTTGATCTTCTTCAACCTTTTCTCTTGGTGAGTTGAATAATTTTTGATGGATTATTATTATTAATCATTGGGGATTAACAGTACTAACAGTTATTGGTTAGACTGTAAACTCATTAAAACACTGGTAACTAGTTTTAACCCTTTAGTTCACAGAGCACTGGTGGAACTTTCCACCACAAGCCCTGGAAGCTCCTCCAGAACCCTTAAAACACTTCCATGACCCCTAGAAGCTTAACCACAACCCCAAGAAGAACCTCTAGAGCCCCTAGAAGAACCTCCAGGACCCCTGGAAACACCTCCAGAACCAATAAAACCCCCTAAAACACTTCTAGGACCCTTTGGGAGCTCCCCCAGAACCCTAGAAACATATATATAGGACTCCCTAGAAACACCCATAGAAGCCCAGAAACACTTCCAATGACCCTGGGAGCTCCTCCAGAACCATTAGAAACCCCTCCAGAACCCCAAAACATTTGGAGGAGCCCCTAGAAACTCCTCCAGAACCCCAGAAACACCTCTGTGAATCCTGGAGGGACTACCAGAACCAACAGAAGCTCTTCCAGATACTTGGAAGCACCTCTGGGAACCCTAGAAACACCCATAGAACCCAAGAAGCACCTCCATGTCCACTGAAAGCTCCTCTAGAACACATAGAAGGACCTCTAGAATCCCTAGAAGCACATCTACAACCCCTAGAAGCTGATAGCTCCTGGTATTGTGTAGCAAAGTATTTCCTAAATGAGACCTAGCATTTACTGTTACTGTTTTGTTTTTTAATCACAAGGTGTCAGCTTTTAGTCAGAACTATTGATTGACAGCTGACATAGCTAATGGCTGATCTCTGAGCTCTGAATAAAAAACAGATCCAAATTATTTATCAGTAATCTTGAATGTGAGCATGATTACTCCACCCTCTGGTGTTTCTAAGATCATAACTACATTGTTCAGTCCTCCAGCCAGTTGGAGGTGCTGCTGCCAATCAGAACGCTCCTCAGTCCATCACCATGGTGATATGTTTTCGCTTTCATTTCATTTGCTTCTGTGTTTATATTTTTAGAACCAGATGGCTGCGTCTACCTCCTCCTTTCTTCCTCTCAGCCTCCTCCTGCTCCTCCTTTCTGTTGCCATGGAAACGAAGACTTTAGCTGAAAGAGATGATGGACAGGTGGGTGGAGATGTCTTCAAAACCTCATAAACTCATATTATATTCAAAGAAGAACACAGAAACTTTCAGCCATTTCATGTGAAACATGAGCTCGAAGTTTAGGACAACATGAGGCTGGAGTTTTAAAATCTGAAGAAACCTCTGTACACCAAGGCAAAGGCTATAAATCAATAATCAATACCATGCAAGGATTGAAATTAGACCTGATTCTAGAAGGGAATGTTAATGTTCTGCTGTGAACAGAGATGGTGTCCTAGCACCTGTCTGAAACAGTCGGCAGTGTTAGCGCTAATTTAGCACCTGCTTTTATAAAACTGTTTCACATAAACTTAGAATTTTATGATGTTAATTTAAAATGTTGCATCATTGCAACATCTGCTCCTGAAAATCATGGATTTTTGCTGTAAAATAGCAAGTTTCACAAAATCATAATTTTTGTCATGAAATTAAAAATTTCCGTAAATAGCAAACGTTTATCATAAAATGTCTTAAATTGCAACTTTTTGTCTTAAAAATATGAATATTTCTTGCAACTTTCAAATAAAAAAACAACTGTCAGCTTTTCATTGAAAAAACATTCAACTTTTTGAATTAAATTACAAATTTATAAAATATCAACAAATGTTTAATGACATAAAATAATGAAAATTGTTGGAAATGCACAAATTTTACACTGAAGTGACTTTTTGTTGTGAAACTGAAAATTTAGCAAAACTGCACTATTTTACTTTTTTGTCTTAAAATAGTGACTTTAAAAGAATATAAACTTCAGTGAAATGGAATGTTTTAACTTATTGATCATTCTTTTTATTCCAAAAGCTCCCTGTTCTATGATCACAATTTTTTTCATAAAATCACAAATTTAGCAAAATCTTGACTTTTCATCTTAAATTTTATCATAAAATACAGATTTTATGTCGATGAATTGTTAACTCTATGTAACTGCTACTATTTGTCGAAAAAAAAAAATCTACAATCACTTTAAATTTAGAATAAATTCTCTGTCACTACTTTTTGTGACAAAAATCACAATCAATTTATTTGTTTTAAAATGGATTTTTTAATGTAAAGTTCAGACATTCTGTTCTAAAATAACAAAAAATAGGGAAAAACAAACAAACAAAGCAAATGTTTACTTTTTCATAAAATATTACATTTCAGAAAAATACTAACTTTCTATCATGAAACTGAGACTTTCTGTCCCAAATAACATTTGGGACAATAACTTTAAAAAAAAAATCAAAATCAAATAGTTGTGATTTTTTTTCCATGGAAAAAGAAACTTTTTGTTGTAAATCTAAAAATTTTACTAAATTAAAAATTAAAGATTTTACAAGATCAAGACATTCAGGAGCTGGACTGAAGACATGCACAGCTTTTAAATCCTCTGAATTCCAGTCAAAATGATATCCACAAAACTCAAACAGATGGATCAGGGCTGAAAAAACAGGACCAGGACCAGGACCAGTACAAAACAACAAAAAATGATCCAGGCACAATGGACAAAACGATATGAAAACCAACGGCTCATGTTTTCAAACAAGAGCCAAATGTACAAAGATTCTCGATCTTAGTTCTCAAATTTGGGGTTTTGGTTCTCAGATTATTGGTTTTAGTTCTCGTTACATTAGACTTGACTGGACACCAAGAAAAAAACAGAAAAGCAGACCTTCAAAATAAAACAGGAAGTAAAGTCAACTGAAACAGAAAATGACAGAAAAAAACACCAAAAAGAAAAAACAAACAAAAAAAACACTAAACCAAGTCCAGATCTTTTTTTTATATAACTGAGATCTCTTGTTGCATCATAAGACTTTGTCTGTCTATCTGTCTATCTATCTATGTATATTCAGAGTTTTATAAAACTGCTTTAAAAAAAACAGCAAAAAAAACTTTGTGTTTTAAAGTCATTACTTTTGTAGAGGTGCACTTGTTTTACTTTAGTTGTAAAGTCTTTTCCATGTATTGCTGGTTTTTGTTGAGGTAGCTGCCTACCTTAATTATTGGGTGTTACTGATGTCTACGCTAACGGGGAGAACTTCAGAAAATTCTCCCTATAACTGGACTAAAAAGTAGCTGCAGATCTAATCAAAAAACATCCGTCACATGTTTGCTCTCACCAGGTTCTAGGCTCTCTGTTTGGCTCTCGCCTTGCCTCCATCCTCTTGGAACCACCCACCTCTGATGACATCATAGAGGGCTCAGCTGACTGGCTAACCTCCCGCCCTGGCTCTGATGGTTCAGTGCTAAGCCATGACAACAGGCGGGAGGCAGTTCTTCAGCTCCTCCTGGACTTCCTGCGGCAGCAAGTCAAGACGAGGAGGCGGAGCCGCAAGTCAATGGTGGGAGGAGCCGGATGCTTTGGGATGAAGATGGACCGCATTGGCTCCATCAGTGGACTGGGCTGTTAAGAGACATGGAACTCACCCTAAGCTGACCCTACATGACCTCCAACCCCCAGAATCACCTGGTCAAGCAGATGGAGGCTTCATGATGGACTTTAGTAGAGAAGAAACTGTTGTAGAGAATGACTCTGGTATCCTCTAATGACCCTGACCCCGGTATCCTCTAATGACTCTGACTCCAGTATCCTCAAACAACTCTGACTCCAGTATCCTCTAACGACTTTGACTCCAGTATCCTCAAACGACTCTGACTCCAGTATCCCCTAACAACTCTGACTCCAGTATCTCCTAACGCTTGTGACTCCAGTATCCTGTAACAACTGTGACTCCAGTATCCTCTAACAACTCTGACTCCAGTATCCCCTAACAACTCTGACTCCAGTATCCTCTAACAACTCTGACTCCAGTTGCCTCTAATGATTCTGACTGTGGTATCCCCTAATGGCTTTGACTCCAGTATCCCCTAACGACTGTGACTCCAGTATCCTCTAACGACTGTGACTCCAGTATCCTCTAACGACTGTGACTCCAGTATCCTGTAACAACTCTGACTCCAGTTGCCTCTAATGATTCTGACTGTGGTATCCCCTAATGCTCTGACTCCAGTATTCCCCAGCTACTCTGACTCCAGCATCTTTTAATGACTCTGACTCTGGCTGCCATACAGCCACTAGGTCATTGTGTGTATTTCTCTGTGTGTGTGTTCATGTTAATGTGTGTGTCAGTGTGTTCCTCCCTTTGCTGGTCCATTGACCCAATTAACGGTGCAGTCACATGTACGCTACTTCCTCCCAAGCTTTATTTCTGAGACTTGTATCTCTGTGTGACCACAAACACCACTATTGCTATTTTTTTTCTCCATATGAATGTGGGGTCTGATTGTAGATGGAAATGAGCCACTGTAGAGCAGCTTCCTAGCTCTTTCTGTGTAGTTGCAACTCTATTGGTTGACATATGCTTTGATGCACCAAAAGTTGAACATTTCTCAACTTCTGACAGATGGCTCGGACTTGCCGTGATGCACAGCAACCTACAATATGATCGTGATGGACAACCTGGCCCCCATTCTGGTCTATAGAGACGGGCATCGACCTCACATGCACCGCGTTCATGTGGATGCATCGTGAGTGAGAAGAACAAGAATGTATGTGAGAAACGACCATGTGATAAACATGCACGTGTGTGTCAGCGTTAACTGAATGCAGACTGCATTAAACGAAACTAAAACTTTACCCAGCTCCCTCTGCTATGTTCCATCACACTCATATTGATCATTTACAATCATTTAATCAGAATTTATTGCAGAGCATTCAAATACAAATCAATGTTTTACATGCTATTTGAAGTGCAAATTCAAAGTTAGATAGTCCAACTTCTAGGTTGAATTCAACCAAAAGCTAAGAAAAATGTCTGTTCCACTATGGCCACTAGAGCCTGCAGTTCCTCTACTTACCACTAGATGCTGCATTTTGTCTATGGATCACTAAACAGTGCAAAGCAGAGCTTTTCGAGCCCATTTTACATCAAACTGCACAGCACCATGTTGCACAAAGGCAGGACAAGCAGACCTGAGGGGCTGACGGGAACACACCCAGGGGTTTGCTGTTTTTAGTTTGGCTGGCTTAACTTTTGCTAACCCAGGATAATCATCCATACAACTTTATATTCATCTATTTACATTTTGTCTGAATTTCAATGGTGCTTGAGGAACAATATAATAACATATAATTTAAATATTTATTTATTTGGTGTTTTTTTTTTTTTAGTCAATCAAAAATCTGTCATTTCGAAGCAAAGAGGTGGTGTTTTTAAAAAAAAAAAATTATGATTTAAGGTCATAAAATTTTGAGAAGCTGTCCTTGTACACAGCTTCAAAATCACTCCTTATTTTTATATGTGTCTGACATCACATAGCTTTTGTCAAGTTCTTTTTATAACGTGTTTGGTGTTAAGATAATTTACTGTTTAAATCAGTATTTACCAGTATTGAATGAATGAATGCTTTATTACAATACAATACAATAAAATACAATACAATAGAATATGCTTTATTGTCCCAATGGGAAATTGGGACAATTGGGAAATTTGTCTTGGACTCGACAGCTGAGCCACAAGTGCCTTGATAGCTACAGTAACAACAAACAATATATGACTGGGCTCACCATCTAAACAACAATTATATCACACACATACACCAACTGAAAACAATTAAAAGATCACCATAATAAAGAACCATACAAGAACGAAAGAAATAAAAAAGATCACACAAACGTCTGACCTTAAAAGTATTGATCAGGAATTTGATGGAGGTTGGTACAAATGAGTTCTTAAACTATTTAATTTGCACTGGGTAACCCTGTATCATCAACCAGAGGGTGGGAGCTCATATTCTGCAGTATTCAGAGTATTTCAAACAAGTGTTATAAATGACACAGAACCTATATACTATGATGATAATAACAACAATAATAGTAATAATAACAACAACAGATTGTTGGAAAAGGAGTAGGGAGAATCCTATCATATGTTCACTTGCTGCTGGAGATTTACCATGATGCATCACTAATATGACAAAAAATAAGAAGGGTACACGTATATCAATTCATATGTACATATCTATATATAAATACATACACACAGACATACATACACATATATTCATTTTTGTACAAACTCATTCAAATTTATATGGAATATTAAGGTTAGGGTTATGGCTTTGTTCATCATTATACTCAGAAAAAATGTATTTTTGTACCACTTTTTGAAGAGGTTCGTACTTGGACATTGCTTTATTTCTAAGTTCCACAGCTTCACTCAACATCCCACTGCAAATACAGCCCTCCATACCAAAGTACGTATCAGACTTAACTGGCGCTGTGGCTCTTGGCCACATCCTTCTGTTCATTGATTGGTTGGTCATTTTTTTGCCCAGGAGTAAACCGAAAAGAACTGACCTTTCCCCGATTATGTGGTAAAATAGTGAAATAAAATGGAACAGAATTACTAGTCCTTGCTCTAAATTTAGCTTTTAATTAACAATTCCACTCACAGCAACAGGAAGTCTTATAGTATTTACATTTTTCTCCAAAGTTTTAAAGCTAAAATTACATATTCTCTTTCATTGACCAACATTTCTGTTAGCCACAAATGTCCATTTATTCAGTGCTTCTGGTGGAATGGCGAGCGGAGCGGTCCTGGATTTGTTTTGATGCAAGCATCTAACATCTTGACTGTAGTGTACTCACCTGACATCTAGATGAAAAGCACTGTACACAATATCAAGCCTTGATACTGAATATTATCTAATTCTTGAGTAATGTAGATGGCTGATGTTGACCCAAGTGCTATACTGCCATAATCAAATGTGGACCATATTGATTTCAATGCTTTCCTCCCAGCTCCCCACTCTCTCCCCACCACATACCTCACTACATTTAATGCTCTCTTACATTTATCTTCTAATTTTTGAACATGCACTTTCTAGCCATAAATCCAAAAACTTAAATTGCTTTACCTTTTCCTAATCACGATTATATATTTGCAGTTTTAGATCTTCAGACACTTTTTCTTGTAAAAAAAAACACAGTCTTTGTTTTATCTATAGAAATTTTGGGCCAGATTTATCAACATCCCAGTTTACGTATAGTAATTTGCACTTGAGGAATTTCGAGTAATTTGCACTTGTCAAAGAGTAAATGCTGTTGGCAAAGCAACACGAACAGTGGATGAAGTTAGAAGACAATATGAAGACGAAAGTAGACAAACAAAAGAAAAATTAGCCTATAACAAAACGTCTGCAAATACGTGGAGGTGTTACCTCTGACCAGCACTCAGGAACTGGTACAGCTGACCCTCTGGGAGGAGCTAGTTACTGGAATAGCTGGGTACGATACACTGGACCAAACAGAAGAACCAGGTAAGCGCACAATAATTCTGAACAAACACACTTGTTATCTGAAAAGATATTAATTCACAAAGTAAAAACATTATGTACCCCCACGTGGTTACATTTTTCTGTCAAAAGTTAAATCCCTAACCAAAAACATTTTTTTTAAATGTAGAATTTGCATCAGAGGTCCAGCCATCCCCCTCAAATTCCCCCAAGGAGCCTCAAACAGGCCTGGAGGACATTGATCTGCAGTTGCTGCGGCAACAGAGGAAGCAGTCTGCTGCCCTACAGACAACTGCAAGAGAGATGTTAGCGTTGTCAATGTTGGCGCGAGCAGTATTAAAGGAAAATGGAATAATCCTCATACCAAACCGCTTACAAGAAGTGACTTTGAATGAGATTGCAGCGTGTCTTCATCCCCGCAGAATTGGGTTGTTCCTCCATAGGAGGGGCAGGTCGGTGTTCTCCTCCGCATGGCCTCATGCTCCAACCTGAATCTTGGCTACTTTGACAGGCCTGTACAGCAGTGCCGCACCATTGCGATCCAAACAGCAGAACCTGCTCTTCAGGATCCCAAAGGTGCTCCACAATATTCCTGGTGCGTGCATGGGCCTCGTTGCCTTTTATTCCTCCAGCAGTGGTCGGGTTGAGAACAGGTGTGAGGAGGAACGGGTGTAGGGGTATGCACTGTCACCTTCAAAACAGATGAATATGTCACATGCTGTTTTTTTATGTGACATAATAAATGATTTAACAAATTGACCCACCTACAAGCCAGCCATCTCCAAACTCGCCATCTTGCAACTTGGAAAACAGAAGACTGGTCTTCAGAACAAAAGAATCATGCACTGACCCGGGATATTTTGCAACAATGTTGGTAACGATGCCTTTGACATCACAAACTTACTGCACATTCAATGAATGTGTGTGTTTATGATTTCTGTGCACATGCTCAGAGACTGCAGGTGGGGTGCAGTCAATCACTCCTATCACTCTGGGAAATCCAGCTGCTGCAAAAGAGACTCGTTTGGTCTCATTCAGCGACTGCTGAGTGCATGGAAACCTAATCACCCTGCCATCTCGTGGCACATGGCGTTTGGGACTTCAGACCTCACACCTGAAACAATCTACTGGGAGCTCCCAGCTGTAACAGCTACAATATGCTGGAATGAACCAGATGCAAAAAAGTGTAAAATTGCTATACTTCCCTGAGGGGGTACCATTTCCAACCAAAACATTTTCTGTAAAACTTTTGCTATTCTAACTTCTAACATATCAATCGATCTTGTAAAAAATCTTTTATACATTAAAACATTGAACCACTAATTCCCATCTTTTTTAACTTTATGAACAAACCTTCCTTCCACATCATGTCAAAAACTTTCTCTAGATCAATAAAGAGCCACTTATTAACTTGCCCTTCTCTGATTTCATGTTCTAAACATAAAACAGGATCCATAGTAACTCCACCTCTTCAAAATCCACTTTGAAATTTTGATAAACATTGCCTCTTCTCAATCGTCCATTCATCATTCTCTCCATTACTTTACATTTATGTGAAGTTAACGCTGTAGGTTTAGGTCTTGCTGGACTTGAACGCTCTTTACCTGGTTTTAGGATCAGAACTGCTTCTTTCCATGCTGTTGGTAAAAAACCTACTTCTCAGATCTTATTATAAAATCCCAGTAAAAACATTTTTAGATGAATTACAAAGTCAACTAATAATAATGTAAGAAATATTATCTTTTCCGGGAGTTCTTTGATTTCCAAAGAGCATTATTCAGTTCTGAAAAGGAAAAGGGAACATTTAATAAGTCACTGGATCTTACATTTTCTTTTCTTTTCTTTTAGGACTGGATACCCATAATCTCTTAATCCCATTCATTTGTTTTATCATTCCCCAAACTTTTGAAATTTCTGATACCCTACTCAGTAAATTACAAATGTTTCCCCAATAAGCTTCACAGTTCTTTTAACAAGAGCTTGTAACTTTTATATTTATTTATATATATTTTATATACTTTTATATTCAATAAAATTCTGAAAGCTCTGATTTCTTTATTTCGAGATTTTAATGCAACATCACACTCCTTTGTCCACCACGGTGTCTTGTAATGCACATGTAACCCAGGTAATTTGGGGCAACCTCAATATCTTCCTTTGAGCTTTTCATCATGGTTGGATAAAGTACAAAATCCTGTGAGAGTATGTGAGATTCTGCGGGATTTGAGTTTTTTTTTAAAAGTTGGGCGGTGCCTATTGTTTGGTCTGGGAGAGCATGTGGTGGACAGGGAGGTTCAGGGCAGCTACAGTTTCTAGAAGCTTCTTATCTTCAAAAGTGGGTTTTTTGGGGCTTAGAAATTGGAGGATAAGAACTGGCCAGGTCCCCAAATGATGGCGAGCTACCATCTAAGGTCACCTAAGGAACCCGGAAGTTGAATTGCTGGATCTCCATCTATGTGGTAGAAGGCATTATAGCCTGTGATGGACAATCCATGGTTCAGATCGGGGGGCCGTTCCTCCCAATCACACCCCTCCAGGTCCCACTGTTGTTAACCTTAACCCACGTGAGCCGTGAGCACTGAAGTCCCCCAGCAGGATGAAGGAAGGAATGCTCTCCAACACTCCATCCAAGGACTCCAAAAACAAAAAACAGGGGGGGGGGTACTCTGAACTGCTGTTCGATGTATTAGCACAAACAACAGTCAGGACCCGTCCCCGCTGCAGAAGGTGGGGGGAGGCTACCCTTTCATCCACCGGGGTGAACCCCAACTAGCTTCTGTAGCCGGGGATCGGACAGCCAGGGTCCCCGCCTCTGGCCTCTGCCCAGTTCACTTTGCACCCGACACCTATGGCCCCTCCTGCAGGTGGTGAGGCCACAAGAAGGGCTGTTAATAGTGTAAAGTTAGTTATGTGGTCTTGTAGAAATCAGAGGTCAGTTGTATGTAGAAACTCAGATGGTTAATTTCAGCATACAACATAAGAAGGCTGCTCACGCACAAAAAAATAAAATCCCCTCTGGTCTTCTCTTTTTTTGTCCAAAATCTTCCCCTACTCGTTCCTCCAGATGAACCTCCTTCAAAATAAAAGTCCCTGTATATTTTCTGTGGTGTATTCAAAATAACAGTTTACATTTCCAGTGCTACAATAGAAGTTATATCAATTTCCTGTACATTACTATGTGTGCTGTTAGCTGGGGAATATCTAAGATACATTATCTACAAAAAAATTGTAAATGTGAAATGGTTGATGTCAGTATGTTTGTAGTTATTTTATGTATTATTCTATTGCTAAATATACACACAATGTATATCAAAAAATATACACACACACACACATATATGTGTGTGTATATATATATATATATATACATATACATATATATATATATACATATATACATATA
>JBAMYA010112423.1:0-19165 GCA_037176975.1 Arrhamphus sclerolepis
CTGCTGGAGCCTATCCCAGCTCACATTGGGCGAAAGGCAGGGGTACACCCTGGACAGGTCGCCAGTCCATCGCAGTACTTACTTCTCATTAGATTGAATTTAAATAGAGAAATAAACTGCTAGTCAGGTCTGTGCTCAGTAAATTAGCCATTTTAGACTTTGTATACACCACATACTTTACTGTCACTGCGATAATAAAAGGCTAAATGCCTGTTCTCAACTGTGATTATGCATACCAACCAAAAGAATGCAAACACGTGCAGTGAATACAGAATGTGGCAATAGAAAGGGGATAGATAGCCTCCTGTTATTTATTTATTTATTTTTAATGAAAGGTGAGAAGCAAGAATAGAGGTATGAATACATAGTTTGATGATGATGATGAAGAATGGCATCTTCTAATGACAAACAACTAGCTATAATGCTGTTTGTATGGCTGACTGAGTGCATAGCCAGCAGGAAACAATTATAATATAGTAGTTGTCTGGGTATACATGAAAATAGTGTTCATTAAACAAATGACAGCAACCTTTTTGTTGGTATGGTGAATTATATGAGACATGAGAGCACGTGAACACAGCACATTAGCATGTTAAACCCATTAGCCTACTGTGACTGTGCCCTCCTGCTGCTGCTGCGAAACTGGAAATGAACAAATTTACAATGCCTACTGTGGGTGGACTGGTGGACCCCACAAAAGCCAAGGGAAAGAAAGAAAGGTATGTGTGAGAACCCATAAAACAATGTTAAACAAAGAAACAAACAAGTATTCCAAAATAGAGAAAACTGAGAAGTGTAACAGACATCATAGGTTAATTATGTAGGAAGAACTGAGATGGTGTGGCTTTGATATATATTTCCCCCCAAATACATCCCACAGATGACAATCTGATTGGCATCTGGGAATCTTGGGGTATGGGATAATACCTTGGGATAATCCGAGAGAGAAAAAGCTCACTGCCATTCGAAAGCTGCTGAGATGAGAGGGAGGGAGACAATAATTAAAAATAAGCAAAAGCATTAAATTCACTCACAGCTATGGTGAGAAGATTCAAATAATGACAGTTTTTAATGACACTAACGCAACAGTGGATTTAAAAGAAAACAATCAAGTGTAGGCTTTCTGATTTAATATAACCAGTTTCACAAAAAAAAAAGATAGCTACCATTTCAGAAATACTGGATTTCTTTTCTGGTGTTTCTCAAGTTTTTCTTAGTTCTCCTATTTTTATTTTTATTTAGTTTTATTTTATTTGAGTCTCCAGTTTTGTTTCTATTTTTTCTGCTGTTTTAGTTTGAAAGTCTGTGTCAAGGTTTGATTTCCCTTGTTCCCATCTCTCCTGACTGTTCACACGTGTCCCGTCAGCCCCACTGTCTTCCATATCGCACACTAGCGCATATTATTTTGAAAGCAGGAGTTGACGAGTTGACAAGTATGCATTCACTTAAGTACCTGGATGGTGCACTCCAAGTGGACAGAAGATTTAGTGTGGAACACTGTACACTTTGCACACATGAAAAGTCTAATCTTGGCGATCTCATGGTGGTAACTATGGTGAAGTAGCCCAAATAGAAGGTTTCCGTTCAGAACATGACGGTCAGAGTATGACGATACTTACATTGGGACAGCCTCCATTTTTACATAAGTATTTTGTTACGTCCCTCTGCATTTCTGCTGTCTCTGTGACAACAGTACACAGAGGGGTGGTGCTAATTGCCTCATTGGCTGCACCTGTGAGGCTGAGAATATAGCCTGCCTGGTGTGGTTGGAGTGAGGCTCACCATTCTAGCTGCTGCTGCTGGTTTAATGCTGGATTTTTAATAAAAAAAAAACAAAAACCTTTTAATTAACAACCTCCTGTGTTGTGTGTGCGACTCTCAAGCCGGGTCGTAACAGAATATGGAGACTGAACACATTTTAAAATCAAACAGCAGATAAAGCCCATGTCGGTGAAGCTACACTCCTGTCAAAAGTTCATTTTATTGGCAAGATCTCTCACCTGAGTCCTCTGGATTTGGTGGATGATGTCAGCTTCAGTTCACCCTTGGTAAACTGACTGGTACACAGGCCTTGTAGGCCATATTCACTCTTTTCTAGGATGTGGACAGAAGATTTGGGACTGAGAGGGAGAGGATGTGATAGAGGATGGCTTGGAGCTGCTGTTCTCACAGTTACAGAGAAAAGTTAAATCACTCTGAGGAGGAGGTGACACTTGCTGAACCCCCCCGATCTTGTCATCTTTATAGCAGTTGTTATGATGGAGAGAACAGGAAGGAGTACTGCTGATTTTTTTTCTACGACACTTTCATGAAGGCGTGTCCTGATTGTAAATTTTGACAACGATGCGCCCACCTTCCCCACATTATTCACAACTTCTGTTGATGTTGTGAATTTAGCTGTCTCCAGTGGTCTTCCAGGCCATTTGATGTTGTTGAGCTTGCCAGTGTTGCCAGCATTTTTTTTAAAGAAAGAACCAAACAGCTGATTTGGCTACACCTAACGTTTTTTGCAATCTCTTGTAGATTTATGATGTCTTAATGATGGCCTCCTTGACTTGATCTCATTGAATTTCGTATTGGAAGTTCCAGACAAACAGTTGCCAAATGCCACTTAAATACCAGATACCAACTCAAGACCTTTTATCTACTCCATTTGTGTTGAAGTACAAAGTAACGGGTCACACCTGATGAACTAACTTCTTTTCAGTCAATAGTCTGAATGCATTTAAGCCACTGAAAATGTGATGAAATTTGCAGCTTTTCCAAAATAGTCATATTTTGGACAGGGCATATTTTTGTGAAACCTCTTATTTAAAGGTTAAAGTTTACACTTTAATTACATCTCAGTTCTTTTATTCCAGATATATTTTTGGTGGTGTATAAAAGGCAAAATTATAAAACTCTTCCCTTGTCCAGATGCTTCTGGACTTAATTGCAATATTATATTAATTTTATGCTGTTGGTTCCATTACACTACAATATAGACAATATACAGATGAAAGTGAATTAATTTTCTGTTGAAGGCTGATAGACGTGGATTGACTGATTAGAGCATACCGTTTTTGATGAAAATAAAAATGGCCTCAACATTTGATCAAACTCAGAGGAAGCTCAGTTTAATAAATAATTTATTCATTTATGTTGAAAGCACCCTGCTTTTTCTGTTGGCAGCGACTGGAGCTCTAATTAATTCCAAACTGTATCTGAAACGGGTGACAAGGACTCAACAACAATAATCAATACTAACTTGTCAAGGTTAACCTTTGACTGATGCATTATCCATTGGAAATGTTAAACGATATCTTCCTGTTTGAGTAGAGGTTAAATGATTAGCCTGACTGAGTGGTAGTAGTGATGTATTAAAAATGTATAGACAGAATAATATCACTACCAAAACAAGTCAAAATGAATAAAAATGTATTTTCTCTTTCATATTTTATAACTGAGTTTTTGCCTGAGTCTTGAAATAAGCAACAACAATGCAATGTTACATAATGTAGCACAACAGTAGCGTGATAAATGCTGTCTTGAAACTGAGTCAGAGGTGTTAATTCACTTCTATGTTTATTCTTGCATCAACAGCTCTAGATTTTGTGTTAGATAACAGGAAGGTTTTGATTAGATTAGCATTACACACCAGCAATCAGTAAGCTGCGCTGAGCAGTTTTGGTTATGTGTTGCAATTGTTTTTTTGTTTTTTTTAACTTCTGTTTCATTAATCAGCTTCTTACAGTCCTTTAGTGTATAAAGGGAAAACAAAAAAGGGTCCAGAAGAAAAGATAAAACCATGTGCATTATTTAGTTTTCCTCAGACATTTCAGATGGAAATATACAGGTTTTCAAAGAGATGTAGGCATCAGATAAAATGAATACAATTTAAATCACTCAGCATGCAAGCATGTATGTAAATAAAATTCATAACTGGAAGAGTTAGTAATAAATTGAGATAATATCTTCAACAGTGGGTCTTGTAGAGGTTTCTTGAACCAACACCTCTCTTCTCTCTGGCAGCACAAAACACTGAAAATGTTCAACTGCAGCCAAAATGACAAGGCTTTGCTCCATGACTGGATTGAAATAATTGGTTTGCTATTTTTTTGTTGTTAACCTTTTCCTAAGGATTAATTTTTGGCAACTGCCTTGCGACGATTTGTGGAGGACCCAATGCATACTCACCGCGGGGAGGGAAGATAAATAACTGTTCTTTTTTAAAAAAGAAAAAAAAAAGAAAAAGATTTTTATGGCTCTAGTGGCCTTTAATCACAGGCAGGAGACAGGAAGGTGGGCAGACACGCAGCAAAGGGTCAGAAGGTGGGAGTCAAACTCGCAACTGCTGCAGGAGGACTGATCCTCGTACATGGGCTGCGTGCTTTAACTACTAGGCTATGCAGCAGCCCTAATAGCTATAGTCTTTAAATAAAACTTAAAAATGTAAACATAAGGCATTGCACAGGCAGGGAGTCCAATAACAGGAAAAAAGCACCCTATACCCAGAAGGCATGAAAACTAAATGGCAAACCAAACAGTGGTGATGAGATGTATGAACAGCAGCTCTGGAGCATCATGGCATTGTAATATCATCATTGTCTTTAGCTGGAATTTGTGCAAATAAATTATAAAAATGAAGAAACAAGACATACCACAAACTGAAATAAGATCACAAGGAAGCTACAGGGCAATTTCTATTCCTCGTATTTGTCTTGTTCGAGTCTGACATCTCATAGAAACAGAATTTCAGCCAGCATGTGCTGTAGGATGTTTGTTGGTGATATTTGTTGAAATGGAACAAAGCTATATGGTGCTTGTGAACACAGTCCTTATTTATTACAAGTCAGCAGCTTGTGCAGTTTCTAAGGTAGGACTTAGCTCTGTTATGACCTCTGCTTTGTGGAGTGCTTTAGTTAGGGGTCTGCTGGAACCTTAAGAGAAATGAAATACAACCTCTTTGGCCTTTCTAGACAGCATCATTCAAAAATGTAACATCATATAATAATCAAAGTTGAAATGCATTTCAAATGCAATCTTGTATGAGAACAAATCTCATACTCACAAGATTAGAAAGTACTTTGCCAAGTTTACTCTTGAAAGTTTACTCAGGGAAAACTGAAGCAAAGGGGAACTCTTGTCCCATTTCTACTTCAGAGATCCACAGTTCTTTTGAAGCTGTCGGTTAAAGTAGTTGGCTGACTGACTTGATGCTGCACAACACCACTTCAACTGGGATGAAATGAAAAGCAGACTTAAATAAAGAATGAGAGTCAAATCTTTCTTGCTCATTTTTTTGATAAAACTGTCAACCCCTAGCTCATGTGCTTTTAATACTATAAAATGGAGAGATTGACGCAAAAGGAGTACTTTCTTAACTTTTGGGGCCATGTCTGCCTGCTCTAGTTAACTGCGAGGGGAAGTGTTTTTGATGGCCTGCAGTAATCAGCACCCTCTGCCTCTGGACATTACACATAATTAGAGCATTGTGCTGCCTTGCTAAAGGCCAATTTGAGCTCCAAGGCTAACCACTAACAAGGGTCCCTCTATAATAATGTGTATTCCTGCTTAGAATGTGGAAAATCTTAACCTTGCTGAGCATGCAAGACCCTCTTTTCTGTTGATTTGTCAACACAGTTGTACTGTTTTCATGAGCTGAATCTATATATAAAACAGTTTTTTATAGATATTATCTGTATAGTTAGGGGTTTTAGGAAAAAGAACGTGCAATACTGAAGGTTGGTTTGGCTGATTTGTTTTGCTCTCAGAGCAGAAATTGAATAATTTCTGTACTGACTGTATGCTGTATCTGCTGTAAAGGTCAGAGATCAACCTGCACGGCATTAGAATAAATCCCCTATCACTTCATTTTAATACGTATGTGTTGCTGATCTTAGTCTGCTCAGGGCACCTAAAGGAAACATTTATTTCAGTTACTTTTACGCAATGCGTGGGGGGTTAAAAGATTATGGTGATGTCACAAACCTGCTGTGGTTAAAATGGAAAAACAAATGCAGCTCACCTCATAGGTGGAGCACCAATCTCTGAGAGTCATTCTGGTCTTGCCAGAGGGAAGTTGAAATTGAAATGAAATTTTTATTTGCTCTTAAGAAGAGGTTCTGTTGTTGGGATGTGAGAACACTGGGATCGAAGTTCCTACTCTTTTTGCCGTTTAGACAGAAATGTGTCCTCATGAATGACAGCTTCTACGTATCTCCCTCACTGTCAAGACAAGCAATTTCCAGCTTGCAGGTGGTTGATGAAAGCCTAGTTTATTTAGAATCACAAGTAGTCAAACATTGTTGCAGTAATTAAAACGGCATTGTAACTTATTTAAATCAAACATCATGGCCTCAGTGCATCACACTGCCCATAACATGACAAAGATAAATAAATTAATGATATGTAATATTTAGTGAACCCGTAAACAAGATGATTAGTTCACTCAGGGAGTTTGTGGTTATGGTCTTTACACATCAATGATGCTCACACCGCAATAGTTCACAATATGTTTCTGGTATCTGTGATGTATTTTTTTCCCCTCTTGGACCCTGTTTTCACTGGTAAAAGAACAAATGCATCCTTTCCTTGTGGTTATGTTTTCCATCTATTTGGCATTTTTTCATGTTTCGCCCTATTTACTTGCTTTGTTTTTGTACTAACAAGGATTCAAAGAGCTTCCTGTACTTTGCCTGTAGCGCCATACTTGAAACACAAACACTAGCTCATCTTGCAAAAACCAGTATGAAGCAGCTCTCTTTGACTCTCCGAGAAATACTGCATGTGTCATTTAGAATTAGTCGGTGTACTTTTCACTCGCTCTCTCTTTTTTTTTTAATCCTGTCGAGGTGAGGGATTGTGAATGCTTATCAGAGTGTGTAGATCATGGAGATTATCAGTATAATTCCATGTTAAACCTACATGGAGTTTTGGCAGCCTTGACTGTTTCGGTTTGGCTATGATTTGCCCCAAATGTTAGCAATGGCACAAAGCCAGTTCACCTGCCTGACATCCGTCTCTGTTGCTCTTTGACTCAACCTAAGTCAGTTAGATTTATTCATTTATCCCAATTCCCTTGTCTTCCAGACAGATTTAATAGATTCACAGGCCTGGACAATCTCTAATTTATTTTGCGCAATAAAATATCCTTCTTCTCATCTTATTCATTAGTGTGCTTGCTCTTTTCTCAGAAATATGTTTTAAATTGATTTATTCCCACTTGAGTGTGAAATTGCAAAATAGATCCTTCTAGCATGATAACACTGCAGTTACTTGGCTTCATAAGAAAATATGAAGACTGTCCGTGCAACAACTGCGGAGTAAAAGACAAATATGTATTTTCTGCTGAGCTCTCACTCATATAGTTTAGAGGATAATCTGCCCTCACTCTTGTATGCATGACACGTTCTTACGTTGTTAAATATCAAGACCATTCTTCATCCTAATGACCTAATGTGAACAGCATCAACAATGGATCTCTTTTCCCTCTTCGGACTTTAATCTCCTCCACCTCACCTCTGCACTGAAAGGTAATGGAGAATGCAGGCTTTGAGAATTATAATTTCACAATAGCAACTACCTCGAGAGAAAATCATAAAAGCCATACAGGGATCCTGAATATCCATAATGTAATATGTCACGCACTGAATCTTTGATGCTTGTTTTTTGGAGTAACAAATGACTGGAATGCAATTTTCACTGGTGTTCTCATTGCTATTCTGCAGAACACTAGCAACAAAATCTTTGGCCAAGTAATTGTAGTGGTGCTGAAATATGCTGCTTGATCTCTTTCCATTCACTTGATCAAACAGGGAATCTGTCAAGACAGATGTAGCTAACTCTTTCAAAACAAGCAAGGAGAGTGACAACAGTTCGTTCCACATCCGTCCCAGTGAAGGAAGCAACTGAGCTTCAAGGCCGTGTTTCAATTCTGTCTCTTCTTCTTTGCTTTCTTTATGATGCCTTGTTTGATTGCTGGGGTTTCTGCTGCTAACAGTTAACAGCAGATCCTAATCTGATAGTGATTATGACGTCTGCTGAGGTTTTCAGGCCATATCAGTACACATTGTGGACTGGCATTGGATTGGTCAGGGCCAAATGGCATGATGTCTGCTGGGTGCCAGGAGAAGCCTGTAAGTGACTGTATGAATTATAGAGAAAGTCAATGGTGGTAAGTATCAAATCTTGCAGGCATATGGTTATGTAGTCCCTGCTCATCTGCATAGCTGTGATGTGGGAACACTCTTTAATGCAATTTCAATCATCTGTGGGAAGCTAGGAAACTACAGCAGATTAAAAAGCAGTCATCAGTCTTCTCTGAACAAGACTGCCATATAAAATTATATATACATTTTTGGCATGGCATCATTAATTCTTCTTCACTGGTGTTCCTCTCTCTTAACTGTATTATACACATACATGATGTATAACATTGTGATGACGTCACATGCTGCTCTTCTGGTGATATCATTAAGCACGACCCTAAATGGCAAAATATATTTAACTGATGCATCTCCTACATCTGAATTTAATGTGCCATTGTAGGTAACTGCAACCGTAGAAGCTGTAATCCTTTAGACTGTTGCGATGAGGACTGCCCACCTTTACTGCATCATAGAAACCCGATTCTGTATGACTGTAATAATTTATAAAATGTATGAAATGTTAAAGTGTTGCTGTTTTAACTCCAGAAACTGAATAAATTCCCTCAGTTTCTTTTTGAAACCACACTGTAGAGGTTGTTCACATACAGGATGTAGGGTTTTTAGGGAGCAGACCCCACCTTAGCACATTTCAAACAATTTCATCATCAAAGTGTTTTCCCTGCGAAGAACGGTCAATGAATTAATTCTGGGAGAATGAAACCTTTTCATACCGGACACTTAATTTCACCATAACTTTCTAGTCTGAAAGCTGTAAAAGCATGGGATGTGCCACAGACACTGGAGCAGCCTGTAGTTGTATTTATCCATTCAGCATGTGCTTGCTCTTCAAGTTAACAAGTAACTGTCAGAGAAAATGCCGCGCTCAATAATGCATGACTAATTTAAAAAACCATTGGCCTTTCAGTACCTGCTCCCCTTATCTGCAGCAGAGATTAGAGCAGAATGTGGTGCATCTTGAGATTATATTTGACCAATTGCTGGGTCTCATTTCCCACTTTGATAGGAGTGTCAGTCATTTCTGTGACCTCAGGGAGGTACAGTAATATGACCTGGGGAGGTGTGCAGGGCTTACTGGCCTCATTGGTGATGGTTTTACTGGCTCTAGGAGGTGTCATCAAATGGCACAGTGGTGACTTGGAGTGAAACATCAATAATTCAAGGACAGTTAATTCACCTTGAGACTGGTCTCCTCGGACCTTAAAGATAGAGCCTGAGAATTAAGTGCACACCTACAGAATACATTGGCTTCTTTTCACCTTTTGCCCTCATAAAGATTATGCAGCAGTTACATCTGAATGCTTTGGTTACTAGACTTGTATTGACGTATTGATCAAAGCTGATACCTCAGGGGATACATTTGCTCCTTTGAAGCATTGCTCCACACGTGCTACAGGCCTGGGAAACCCTGACAGTGAGCTCACTGCAAACAACTCTCAGTGTAGGCTTTTTGAAGAATACCAACACTTTCTGCACAGGAAAGAGAAAAGCACACATTTCTTAATAGGTCCCCTGGTATAATCCAGTACTGAAAGGTAAGTTATTGCAGGTTTGTGCTTTATATCGACTTTGTTAATAATGCAAGCTTCTCCTGCTGGCACAGACTGCCCCAGGTTTAGCAGTAGAATCCAGTATTAGTCAGATCATCTGTCACAGCCTGATGAGGATCTGCAGCAAGTCTGACCTTCTAATGATTGGACTCAAGCTAAGGCCACATCAGGACTTGCATGTAATTACCTTCTTTATACAAGGAGATGACATGAGTGTCAGCTGCTGGAGTGCTACTGTATAACTGAAAAAAAGTGAAATAGCTTTTGTTCCATTTTGGATTAAATGGACTCTACTTTTCACAGCAACAGTGAATGCTCAAAGGTGGTGTATATACAATAATTAAAAAAGAATAAATAAATATATTAAAAAAAAAGTCTATTTTGATCCACTTCAGAATATACAGCCAAATAAAATACTGAACTCTCGATTTTTCTATCCCACTGGTGGTTGACAAGGCACTAAAAGATGATGTAGCATATAATGATGAAGGTAACTTTTTTATTTATTTATTTTTTGCTGATATGTCTTGGGGCAGCATGGTGGGTTGGTGGTCAGCACTGTTGCCTCACAGCAAGAAGATTCCTGGTTTGAGCCTCCACAGGGGCCTTTTTGTGTGGAGTTTGCATGTTCTCCCCGTGCTTGCTTGGGTTCTCACCAGGTACTCCAGCTTCCTCCCACAGTCCAAAGACATGCTCCGTAGGTTGATTGGTGTTCCTAAATTGTCCCTAGGTGTGAGTGTGTTAATGTGACCCTTCAATGGACTGGCGACCTGTCCACGGTGTATCCCTGCCTTTTGCCCAAAGTGAGCTGGGATAGGCTCCAGTAGACCTCCATTACCCTGCACAGGAAGTAGCGGCTATAGATGATGGATGGATGGATGATATGTCTTGATCATCTCATGGAACAGGAATCAGTAGTGATGAACAGCAGACCTGCAGAGCAAAGTGATGCAGGGGAATTGGGATTACATGAGTTATTTCATTTTGTACTGGAAAAAAAAACCTTCAAGACATGTCTTTTTAATTTATATTGACCTAAGGCAGGCAGTAAGACAAATATAATTTGTTCATTAAAGCTGACAAGCTGTCAGGCTAAAAGTTACATTCTATACAAGCTTATTTTATACAAGTTATAGATTTGTTTGTAAAAATACACTTCAGTTTGTTCTTCTGGGAAGGTGACAAATGAAAGTTTTGGAATGAAAGGAAAGCACAGTTACTTGCATTAAAACTTTCTTTAAAAAGATGGACTCAGCAGAAAGTGGCACGAGCTGCTTCTGGAACACATCAGCCAATGATGCCTGTTGTTTATAGGTATTGGTTTACTTGTAGGTATCGTCTTAGTATTGGCTGAAATTATATCCTGAGTTATTCAACAGTTCATTCAGATTGAAAGAGTGAAAGATATGTTTATTTTTACAGAGGCATACCTGGAAAAACATGCGGAACCATTATCCTATCTGCTGAGGAGCTGGGAAACTGCAGAGTAAGTTCAAAAGTTTTGACCTGCTTACATCTCGATTTGCTTGTATTGTTTCAGAATAAATGTTTTACAGTGTTCACTGATCCGATTTTAACTGCTCTCTTAAACATTGATACAGCATAGTTTATTTGAACATATCAGCTGATGCAAAATGCATGTTAAGCAATGCTCAGAAGCCCCCTGAAATAAAGAGGGGTTTTTAATATCCTTGCTGTCATTGAGATACATTTCCCCATAAATGTCCCTATTAAGCAAGCAGGATACGCTGTGTTAATATGCAAATGCATTTGTCATTTGGAAATTGTGTACATAGTGAATATGCTTTGACTTTGAATGGCTATTTAATGAGACTGCCTTCATTCCAATCGCTAAATCAGGCGTTTGTTCCCATGTGTGCTGTGTTAATCCATGAGTCTGCATTAATAACCTATGCCCACTAATGCTCATTGGCTTTCTCTCCACAATGCTAAATGAAGATTGTAAATAATCATGTTATAGTGCTGCCAGTGGCGTAAGAGAGACCAACAATGATTACTGGCTAGAACAACTGGCTTCCCTCTGAGGTTATACTGAAAGCCATCAAGCCTCTGCATACATGTTTTATGAACTCCTAAAACATGCAATGATCTGGTTATGATTTCTTATTGTACTTGTTTAGTAAAAAGGACCTGGTTTGGCACTGGTCTCGAACTTAACTTTATAAAAATGTCTGTTAAAAATTAATAATATCCTGCTAGGGTGAAACTGATCACCCAAGCTGATAATGAAACAGCAATGATCAACATTACTGATTCTGCTCTGCTGAACTAAAGTGCTGGTGCTCACAACCACTGAAGCACTGTTATGAGTCATCAGGTGCAATGTTTCTGTGATAATAGGATTTAGAAACAGCAGTGCAAAGCACCACTTCAAGAATCGATTTAATAAAATGAATGCAAATGATCATTACTGGTACAAATGGCTGTTTTCTTGCTTCCAGAGTCAATTAGTGTTACATGACATGGAATGCCATACCTGTCCTTTTTACACCGAATTTAACCCCAAATGATTATGCTTTTGGTTTGAATCCCACATCTTTGAATTATAACAGTACTACCATCCATCTGCAAGGTGTTTGTTCTGTAATCCAGCTGTGACCAATAAATGGAGGCAGCTGAGTTGCTGCTTTGCCTGTGAGTAAATGCTGCAGCTCATGTCTGGGCATAGCCAGACCAGCAGAGTGGGAATTGACAGGATAAGTTCTGCAGAGCTGGCGCTCACCTTTGAGGTGGATTTGCCAGGTATCATCAGACAGAGCAGCAGCCTCTGGGTGGATCAAAGGCTTCCTCTTGGCTGTTGCTGTCTCTGGCACATGATTGCTAAGCAGGACTTGGCTCTCTTTAAGAACGTCCTTGTGGTCTTCCTGCAGCTCTGCATGATTCAAATCTAAGAAAACCCCTTCACATGTGGCAGCTTTAAAACAACCTACCTGTGTTGTACGGTAATTGGATTAAGCACAGAAAGAGTTATATTGAAAGTAATTTTATAATTAGAGCTAAAAAAAAAATAACGCCCTCACGTACAGTAGGGGTTGTCTATATATAATTCCTATGACTATACTGTTTGTATGTATGTATATATGTGCATGCATGTGTGTGTATATATACATACACATTTTTTCTGTTTATCACTAGATTCTACATACTACAGTTGGCCATGTACTTTTTTCTGTGTAAAAGTGACTCTCATGTTTGCAAAACATTTTCACCTCAAACTTACTGTTGTAAGTGACAAACACCTGAATGGATGAAGTCGTTCTTGAGGCAAACAAAGGAACACGGTGGATGTCTGGCTCATCAGTGATTCCCTACAGTTTGAATTCCTGGGGATGCCTTAGCAGCTTATGTAACATGAGTTCAGATGTCGTCTACTTGGCTTTGTAGCTTCTTTAAAAGACCAGTCCCACTTTGTGAAAGTGCATATTGCCACATACTGCATGCAGTGGTATTTTTGTAAAGCAGAGAGAATACGCAGACTGAACTTAGTATTCCCCTGCTGCTGCTGAAACCTGGTGGCTGAAATTAATGTTCTGTCTTTCTCCCACTTAACAAGGGAACACTGCACAGCACCTAAGTGGGTATGTTATCTGTGCCTAATGAAGGCTTAAGGCACAGTGTTGCCATGATAGTGTAATTTTACAGGCTGTGTTATACAGGAATAGGGTGGATTTAAAAGGCTTGGATGACTGGCGTAAGCATATTTTTGTACAGTATGTGTTATTTCTAACAGTATGTGTTTCAAAACAGACTTAATGGCTATTTTAAAAACTTTGATGTTTTTGTCAAAGGGCACCAAGGGAGATATTGACACACTTTAGGTATGAAATGCAAAATGGATCACACAATAAGTTTACTGATGTGAATCCAGTTGGAAAAAGACAATGTTCCCTGAACACAAGCCAAACGTTTTTTTTTGCCAAGTGATTGGAAACACAAATAATTATTGAAAATTACATGAGGAAATGAAAGTAGATCAGTGACTGTTGTAATGATTCCATACATTTCCTTTATTTCAACATTTCTACTGTGACTACTGGACCAAACAAAACATAAAATTGAATGGAACAGGTTACCTAAATGATCTGATTTTCAGGATAAATGCCTGATGTGTGCATTATTGTACACTCACATAAATATTTGGAGCTAATTTTAAGATTTATGCATTTTGATTTGAATTACAAAGCTATAATATAAAATGGCTAGCGAACTTAATGTGATGCATATTATTATGTTAGTCAAATGTAAATGAAACAAGAATGAGAATTATATTCCAATAATAATAATGATGATAATAATAATAATAATAATGATGATAATAATAATAATGATAATAATATCAATAATAATATCAATAATAATACCAATAAACCTAATGTGTATGTATGATAGATTTATGTAGTTATTTAATGAATCTAATTTGTCTACTTGAATCTAAATAATAAATCTAAATAGGCCTACTTGAGAACCAGGCCTAAATATTTCTGTGATTGTACCATACACATGTAGATTCTACTTTTCTTTTACTTTCTCTTTGAGGTTGTTGCCTCAGAAAAATCCAGGCCTGTGCTGTGTCTCTGACTGGTGCATTCGGTGTTGTGATGAGGGTTAGTGAGAGGGCGGTTAAATCGGGACATGCCACACTGATGTGGGTCAAAGCAATCAATAGAGGCCCTGCTTAGCACGTTGCTGATTCAGATCAAATACTTGCACTTTAAAACCTAAAAGCCCAGCGACCCACAGTATAAAAAGAAACAGAAAAAAAAAACACCCTCCTGTTTTGCCATTGGAAGGCTCTGAATGTCTTCTTGTGCCATGTGATGACAGGATACTGAACTTGCACATGTGGCATGTTTTAGTGCCAAAGTACTCATAAAGTACTTTCTTCTGATGTGGATATTCAGTTGTTTGCGGACACAGTGTGGCCTCACTGTCATAGAATGTAGACTAATACTTTGAGCAAAATGAGACTGTTTGAAAGCAAGAGCATTAAGAGGCATGGCCATTGACCTTGATACAGCATTCAGCATTTAAATGCTACCTAAATGACTATGATTGTATTATTGTTCGTCTTTCTAACTTATCTCCAGCTACAATCGCCGCATCCATATTATACACAGCCGCCAGCTCATATCCTTAAAATGCAGTGTTTTACAATCCAGTTCTACTCATTTGCATTATGATTCCCATTGTTGCAATAATTATATTCAGCAAAAATAAAGTATTTTCAAAGCAGGAGTTGCTTAATAGAAATGTTAACGAATACATTTGCAGATTTTAGAAAGCAGTGCCCAGTGGATTCTTTTGATCTGCTCTTACTACGATTCAGTCCACTCTTTCCTTTTATTCGGTGCTTTAGTGCATATTCATACAAAACAAACAGGAAGCAAAGAGGGCAAGGCAAGAGCAGGGATTTACAATGTTTGTCGCTGCTTTTTGTCTTTCCATTTCTTTGACTTTGGTTTTGACTTTTTCTTTAGGATTACGCCACCATGCAGTTCTGTGCCAACAAACTGGATAAAAAGGACTTTTTTGGAAAGTCAGACCCCTTCATGGTCTTCTATAGAAGTAACGAGGATGGCACGTGAGTCTGCCTTTTGAATCTTTTTCCAAGTAGTCGTCTTGTTGTCAAAGTGAGGCTCGGCTGTGCAAAGATCTACAAAAGTACCGAGGTTGAGAGAATTAGACTGAAACTTCTTAACTCAACTGCATGCAGATACACCCATGCAGACGTGGCCCCAAAGCAAAGTAGAGGCTTTCATTTTTAGATTTGCATGTTTTAGGATTAAGAGTCCTTGTTGACCTTCTGCTCCAGGTTCACCATCTGTCACAAGACTGAAGTGGTAAAGAACACTTTGAATCCTGTGTGGCAGCCCTTCTCCATACCTGTCAGAGCGCTCTGTAATGGAGATTATGACAGGTAGGTCCAATGTTGTTTTCTAATTAACTATTTTGTTTCTAATTAGATTTTTGTGTCTAATTGGAGTTATGGATCCCCCTGGGTCTGGAATAAAGAATTGAGTTGAATTGAAATTAAAGTCTTTTGTTGCAGTACACATTTCTTAATTGATTGTTACTTTGGAAGCAACTGACTTACTTCTTATTTTACCCGATGTTCAAATTAATAATTATCATAGACCTATGACTGATGACACGCTGACTTCCCTGGATGTTCATTAATTTGCCAATGAAGTGTAAGAGCCTTTCACAGTATTTCAAGTGTTTGATTGGCAGTGGCGCCTTCCGTCTTATCTGCTTATTTTCAGAACAAAAAAGAAAAAAAAAGAAAAAGGGCTTTGCAAGACACCTGGAGAAAAGAAATAGTTTTGGCAGGAAAATAAGACGTTAGTTGATAAACTAAGATTGCATGAGGGAGGGAGAGAGACTACTCATCTTCTTATAGATGTTGACAGTTGGCTGGAATAAACAAAGAAGCTCTATTATGTGCATGTTTGTGTGTGTATGTGCACTAAAGCACAGCATTATGTAGACCCACATAGTCACAGGGATGAAGAGGAATGACATGCTAAACCTCGTCCTCTCCAACATACCAGGTGTCAACAAAGGTTTCTTGCTTCGATCGTGTCTCCGCTCACCTGCCCAGAGAAGCTAATTGGGTCAGACAGATGGAGCAAAAGCATGAAAGATGCCTGATTGCCTTTGAGGATTTTAATGGCGACAGCAATTTAGGATCTTTTCCACTTCTCTTGTGATGCATCTATGGCTTGTTTTTCCGAGCATAGAAACAGAAATTTTAAATTTGGTTAAAATGTATTTATATATTTTAACCAAATTTGATCAATGGTTTGACCAGGAGTTTATATTGGAGTATTTTTTTTACTTAACTGAATGCCTGATGCTTCAGCTTAGAGAGTACTCATATTTTCTACTTCACATTTCCTCCCTCTTGTGTTTCTCACATAATATACAGCATAAATGATGATACTGATGATGATGATGATGATGATGATGACCTGCTTATAGCCACTCTGTAATCACATCTTTCAGCCGTGTGGGGATTTGATAAAACTCTTGTAATCACCTGTCTTTGTGATCAGAAAGTGAAATCTTTCCCCCATTTCCACTCAAGTAAGCACTTAGGGGAGAGAAACTTGTTCAAGGAACAAGAACAAACCTGATTTTTCTTTTTTTTTTCTTTTGAGCCTCTACAACACTTTGTCCTAAACCCCATCAGGGTTTCAGTGTTGACTCATCACTGGGCAATCAATTTACACAAGGGTGTAGAAATCTCAAAACCACAGGAAAAAAAAAGGTTTTTATCACTCTGATTCTGAATATGTGATGTTACCTTTGTGGTGCCTTTGTCTCCTCTCTTGGTGCAGCATTTTTATCACATTGGTAAAAGATGCAGACAGAATGAGTTCAGGTCAGAAAAACAGGATGGCTCTTCTGCTTTCCCCTTGACCACCTGACACATGAATGACAGCAGTTATGGGAGGACGAGCCACTGCTTTTTTTTTTACCTCCTACTGAGGTGGAAGAGGAAGCCCTTTTTTTGTGTGTGTGTGTGATTTTCTCGGGTTAACATAATTGATTTTTGCACATTCTAAGTTATTTCAGGAGTTTTGAAAATATGCCCATTTCCAAGAGATTATTTTCTTCTCTTTGGCAACTCTGCCAATGTCTCCTAAGAGACACATCCTCAGTAGAAAATAGTTCATTTATACCCTTGTTGCCCATGTATCAAAAGCTTTTATCTTGCTTTCATGATGGTTTGTTCATTTGTATTGGTCTGACAGAGACATTGATTTGTTATTGGCATTAGCTGGTTTTCAATTAATGTGCTTTAAACTGTGGATGTTCTAAATGGGCAGATGTTATTTTCAGAAATAGTAAATGTGTGGCACTACTATTAGATTTTCTTAAACATTTTGTATCTTTTACATGCAAAAGACAAATCCAGCTCCTTATAACTGATTTATTTTGCATTTGTATTATTAAATTAGCTTTTGTAACTTGTTTTGTGATGTTTAATGTATGAAATATTCTTTCGTCTCAAGGACAATACAATTACAACTGATGTAATTTACAAATGTGCTTGTACAATTTCTTCTTTTCTGCTTTGATGCCTTTTACAGGACGATCAAGGTGGAAGTGTATGACTGGGACAGAGACGGAAGGTAGTAATGTTCATCAGAAAACAGCATTCACAGTGATGAATTGATTAAAAAGGCCTTGTCCCTTTATTAGCTCACAATTGAATTTTTTGAAGTTTAGTACCAAAAATGAACTATTTTTACCACTTCATTGCTGACTGCTTCAGCAACTGATTGCTTGAGGTGACACTCTTGTATGTTTCCCTCCATCAGTCATGATTTCATTGGTGAATTCACCACAAGCTACAAAGAGCTGTGCCGGTGTCAGAACGTAAATGTGTATGAGGTGAGTGGAGTGCCACTGTTTTTTGCCTTAGGGTGTAGGATGTTTTTGTAAAAGGATGTCTGTTTGTTAAAGGTTGTCTGTTTTCCACATTCAATTTAGACTATTGTTTCTTTGCTCTGCATTAGAAAGCACACATTTCAGGTGATGATACCAATATGACCCCTTTATGGTCAGCTGTGAAGGATTGGTGAATCTATTTCTTCAGTATAGGATTTTTGTATGTCCACTCTAAAGCACACCAAACAAACATGCCGTAAAAAAAAAGAAAAGAAAATCAGTCTATGATAAGGGGTTGCAGTTTTTATTCATCTCAGCAAAAATACAAACCAAAGCTCAGTGTCTGGGCTCTAGCGCGATAAAGCTGCTTCAATTGAGAATGTCTTCTAGCTCAGTGTGGTCCATATTCAACGACAGGAGACCCTCTAAAGCCACATTTATTTGAATTGTGACCATTTGAGATTAACGAGATGCATCTTGTCTATCCTTGCCCTATGTGGTGACAACGCAAATGAAAAATAACGAATCTATGCTGCTAATTCAAGTCTTCTTCTTATAATATTTAGAGATGAAGATCTTTGATACTGTTATAAAGGAAGGCGTTTCAAATTAAATTCACCTCTAATTTGGTCATGGGGGTGGCTAAATTCAAGAATGAAGGCTATGATAAGAGTGAGTTGGGGTAATGGTGATAAGTTCAGGGAAACAGAGAGAAGGCAAAAACAGTTAGTTGCTTTCAAGCTGCCCTTTCACTCTGCTGACACAGCAGAGGGAAGTGCATCTACTACCTGTCACCAAATCCCTTTGTATTTTAATGAGAAAAAGAAAGAGCAGTTTCTTCTTTTCCACTTCAACAGGTCATTGACTTTCAGGAGGAACATCAAGCCTCTCCTTTTTAGTTTTCTTTTTTTTTTTTTTTTTTTTTTTCAAACTATTGATAGACATTGAACAGAGAGAACTGCAAAGATAGGCTTCATTCATTTCAAAACACACAAAGCTTCAAATCTGAACTTTGCAGCAATAGTTTGAAAAAAAAAAAAAAAGAAAAGA
>JBAMYA010112483.1:0-19158 GCA_037176975.1 Arrhamphus sclerolepis
TGTCCTGTACAGGGTCACGGGGGTCTGCTGGAGCCTATCCCAGCTCACTTCGGGCGAAAGGCAGGGGTCCACCCTGGCCAGATCGCCAGTCCCTCGCAGAGATCTTACATAGTGTTGCTTTAATTGTGAAGAGTCAGGCTGATCTCATTCTGCTGCCATTGCTTCTAGGCAGTTAAGGCCTTCTAGATGTCTAGTTAAGGTGTTTTAAATTGAAAATGTAAGTACTATAGGCTGTACAGACAGACTCTAAGGATTTATAATGCACGTTCATGACATGTGTCTTCTTAACATGCATTGTGAGGTGAGCTGTTAAACTCAGCAGATACCTCCTGTCTTCATCACATACCCCTGAGCTTTCTTTGCACAAGTCAGTTTCATCTTCATGCTTCAGGGCAACCTGTTCTGTTGAATTGCAATGGGGATATATGATATATCAGGCCAAATCAACACCATCCTCAGATTACAGTGAGATCATCGGGAATCCTTAATAATCACTCATAATCTTATGTTCTCCAACTTGACATTGAACTAATCAACAAAATAGTAAAACACTGGAAAGATGTTTTTAGCTGACAGCACAGAAATGTGTACTGAAGCTTTCCAGTGTGTGCTCAGATAGCTCAGATTACTACATATTCAGCTTTTCCAAATGACATTTTTGTTTGTGACTTTTATCAGACACACAGACCTGCTGACATTTTTACATTCCTACTTGAATGCCTGCATCAAATAGTACATTTTCTGTGCACTTGTTGTGATTGCCACAGTGGAAAATTAGAAAGTGACGCTGTTGTATTTCTGTCTCCTCAGCCTGGCACTCTAAATCAGGCCATCAGCGACATAGAAGCTCAGGTAAATAAGGAGGCAGACGGCAGCGTTCACAGCATCTGGCTGATGGCAGAGTGAGTTCACACCATCATGTTTTGTTTTTCATGTCACCTTGCAGGCAGGAATGTGCACCAAGTAAAGAAACAACAAAACAACAACCCAGAACTTTCCTTTATTACACCCCACCCATGTACACATGTTTCTGAGGTATGTGAAGTGTTTTTCAATTACCGAGCTCAAGGCTGAATAAAAGATTTGGACAAAAATGATTATATTCATTTTATTTAACTTTTAAATCTCACTGGAAAATTAACAGTTATCATGAAATGCATAAAGCAAAACAACTCACTATAGATAAATTCAACATCCACCAATCAAATAATCGAGTTTATTAATGGTATAAGTTATTTCAATTTCATGCCCATTCATTATTTTGATGTATTTGGATGTGATATTGTAAATCATAAATTTTACAGTGGGCAATCAATAATCAGAATATTTTTATTTATCCCTAAGGCAAATTCTGTTCGTAACAGTGCTCCATTCAACCAACAGTTAATATAAATAAAAACAAATGCAAAGAATAAAAGAACAGGCTATAAACATAACTATAACTAACATACTATATAACGATATATCGCAATATATATTCTCACGATATACTACTTTGATTTCTGACTCCAAATATCGGTTATAAACGGATGCTGTCGCCGGCATCAGAAAAAAAATTACATGCATTCTTAGAATTGTTCTAACTCTTCAACCGTCCGTCTTCTTTGCTTATAGTATTTTCATGGTTCTAAATAACCGTTTTTAATGTTTTCTTTCCTGGGAGTTTTGACTGTCGCTTTGCCATGTTTTTTTTCCTTACCATTTTCTGCCTGTTTTTACAAGGTTAATCTATTTGGAGTAAGGATGAGTTCATAAAAACGGAGAACTCAGTTTAGAATGAAAGAAATACAGTAAATACTTTAGAGAAATTTGAAATGAAACAGTGTTTAACTGAAGCAGTTCTCAGGGTTGAGTTATCTCTTATTATACTGCCAAGTGGCATTCATCATCAAATGCATATTCAAAATAGTTGTTTTATGAGTAGTATTATTAGTACTGGACATAGTGGAGGAAATAAATGTCAAAGCAAACTTTTGGACCTGTTCACCTACGTTGTTTATATGTTGCTGAAAATTCAAATAGTTGTTTGTTTATTTTTTCTTTTTGTTATTTTACACAGTTTAAAGTATCTATAACATGTAAAAAAAAAAATACAGTTTCTTAATAGATTTTGAAAGTTTAAATTATCTTGAAAAAATGGGCAAAATAATTCACAACAAAATTGAGATATTTATTGACATGAAAAAAGAGAGAAGAAAGGACCAAGCGGACTGTTATTAATAGACTTTGAAAGGTTAATGAAATGAAAAAAAAAGCATGGTTTAAATAGTTATCTATCATCAGCCAAAACAAATACAGTCTTCACTCCTGTAGATGTTGCTGTATGACTTGTTGCCACCTTGATAGGTGGGGGCATTTCTGATATCGCATCGCAACGTATGTATCGTATCGTATCGTATCGTATCGTGATATTATCGTTTTGTGACACATGTATCAAGATATATATCATATTGTGAGGTCCTCGCCAATACACACCCCTGTGGCTGGTCTTAGTCTTTTGGTCCATGTGCTCCTATGTTGGACCAGGAACTGATGGAGGGGGTGTGTGATGTTGTCCAGGATGCTTCCTAGCTTTTGAAGCATCCATCTCTCCATCACTGTCTCTAAAGAGTCCAGCTTCACCCCCACAACATCACCGGCTTTACGGATCAGTTTGTTGAGCCTGTTAGTCTGCAACCCTCAGTCTGCTGCCCTAACACACCACAGCAAACAAGATTATACTAGAGACCACAGACTCATAAAACATCCTTAGCATAGTCTGGCAGATGCTGAATGACCTGAGCCTCCTCAGGAAATAGAGGTGGCTCTGGCCATTTTTGTAAAGGGCTTCAGTGCTCCAAGCCCAGTCCAGTTTATAATTTATGTGGGCTCCCAATATGTTTTCAAAGCATCTATAAATGTTCTTTTTGTTTGTTTGCTTTAAAGTAGCATCCAAAAGTATTAAAAGATAGACAATACAATGTCATACAACCCAAGCTGACATTGTTAACTTACCTTTTTCATCCAAAACTGAAACAGTTTACAATCAGAGATGTCTGAGAAACCTGCAAATATTTACATCACAGTTGTATTTCTTGGAGGCAGAGGTAACTTAAATAGATATGTTGCAGATATAGCAATCAGCTTAAGATTCAAATGACTTTTGAAAAGGTTTGGTAAATTAAAACTATGTTATTAACACATATAAATGAACAAGCTGATAGCAGTGCTTTGATTGATAAACATTATGTGCATGAACAAAATCAGCATTCAACATTGCGAAAGATGATTTTTGTTTAAAATCTACAGAGAACCAGTTTCAATCTCAGAAAGGTGAGGTCACATAGCCCATGTGTCCCTCAGAGAACATCAGAATAACAAATCCTGGCCACATGTAGGGTGAGGCTTTACATATATTTGCATGCAGTGTAAAGAACCAATGAAGTAAGCTGGTGCATGTTACCAGGAGAAGTTAGAATAAACCAGCTGGTGAACATAATAGAAAGAAGGAGGAGAAGCTGCTTGCTGTGTTTTTGCTGCTGCTGCAGAGATTACAGATCCAACATGATCTATTTATGGCTGTGATGGCACAAAATCAAATTCTGTAAACCTTAATGTTTTACCAGAATACATTGAATTACAGCAGAGTGATTCAGTTCATTTAGAAACATTGCAGTATCTCTTCAAAAAATACCAGACAGAACTCCAGTCTGCAGTCTTCTTCTTTCTTTTTAGAGCGCTTCTTCATGAATTTGAACCAAAACATCTGATGCTGTTCCAGCTATTTGGCAAATACAAGGGAGCCACAGTGTACACAGGGCCGTCATTGACACTGTTGGATAGCTAGAGTGACCTAACTTGTCTGCCTGTAGGAAATGACTGCAAATGAGTGCTGCTGCTTCATGTGAAGATCCTCATGCAAATTAATAGTCCAGTTTGTCACATTATACACAAAGAGAGGCCTTGCACCAAAGTCAAAGCCTGAGCACAGGCGGGACTGTAAATACTGCAGTCTCCCCTGTATCGCTCTCTCTTTGCTCCTGTAACCTGTAAGGGCCACTGCTTGCTGCCTTCTGTAGGCTTTAAAGCTACAGTTCCCTCACGTCAGCTATGTCAACTACAACGCGTGGCCTAACTCCTGGCCTTCTGTAAACTGTACAGCGACTCTGACACCATCTCTTCTGACGCTGTGAGCTGTGGATCTGTGCCGATTTTTTATTTAGTTATTTTGTTAATATATTTCTTCTGTTATTAGGCATACATAGAGATATTAGGGGAGATGACTTTGATATTGACATGTTGCTCGGAGAGGGGCTGATAAAGTCAGTCTCTGAAATTCCATTTTAACTTTGCATCAGAGATGTTTGTGGACAGATCTTACTGTCTGCAGATGATTTCTCTATTCTAACTCTTCACCTTAAGTTGTAACAATATTTAAAGCTTTGCATTTAAAGGTGTGAGCTCTCTGAGTGACAGCCTGCTGGTGTCTCCTGATTTGAAGGTCATGTGGGAAATTCCTCAAATCTCCCTTAGCTAAAGCATCAGCAGCTTCATTCATTCAGCTACATTATTGTGCTGTCCCAAGGGGAAAAGAAATAGCACATTTAAAGCTTACTGTCACATATGTTACATGTCTCTTGTTCTTAAAAAAAAGGTCAAGGTTAACTCATTTCATTAGTACAGTTAAAGCTCTTCACCCACACCTCTCCCATTATGCTTTAGCTGTTCAGTGAACTATTCTGTTTTGACCTGCTCTATGTCTGCCAGCTGCAATCAAGATTGTCTCGTTTGGAGCTGCACTGCACACGGTTTAGAGGGCAACATGAAAGAGAATCTCTCTGAGGACATACATGCCATCATAAATTAGTCTATGTGTGTGTGTTTGACAGAAGAACCATGCTTTTTAGCTATTTTAATTTATACAGAACACATTTTGAGGCATATTTTTTAGTATACTTTAGAAGAAAAAGTGCATTGTTGCTTTAAAATATTATATTTCTGTATATTTCCTTTTTAAACCTTTGTTATTTAAAATTTTAGGGATTTTTAAAAGCTTGCATGCATATTGTAGAGTCTTTGCCAAAGGGACTTTTGGGAATCGTGAAGCTGACAGTACATAAGTGAGCTGCTTTGGATGTTTTTGGAGATTATGAGAAAAAATAGGAATATCGGTAAATGGTAATGGGGGGGCTTGATAGTCCGCAGTAAGCCTTGTAAAAGTGCAAAAAAAAAAAAACACAACAAAATAATAATAATCCCCTCCCAAATCTGTCCTGAAATGCAAGCCAAAAGGCCACAATCTAATTTATCAAAAAAGAAAAATGAACAAACATCAAACCTCACTTTTAAAACAAACAAGCAAAAAAAAAAAAAAAAAAACATCCCAAAACTCTCTTACTGAAAATACTGCTGATACTGAAAACTACTGTCCACTAGTGACAACATCATAGCGGTGATGACTCGAGTTAAATCAAAAGCCATTTGTTCTCCATTCTCACATGCAAACAACTTGTTTCACTTATAATGAGTCATCAGCTTAATCAGCAAGATTTTGGTTTTTCGGCCGTTACCAACAGCAGCTCTATATGTGCAGCTCTACATGTGCATGGACACAGCTCTACTGTAGAATGTTTTCTCCTCCTCAAACACTGCCTGCACGGGAGGGATTTCTTTAAAACCAAAACCAGAATTGATTCAAATTGAGCTCATCAATACCATGGTCCTTTAGATTTTGTACCTTTAGCCAGATGCAAATTCCATTACTCATTTCTACTTAAGGCATGGAGATATAAGAATTATTTAGTAATTCTCAAGGAGTTATTTTATTTTATGTTACTTTATATATATATATTTTTATGACAAAAAGCCAGCCTGTGTCAACATACACAGCACCTCTCTGCAGGTCTTCCATATGTCATCACATCATTACATGATGCACCACATGACACTACGTCATCATAAAGCGCCCTCTTCTTTACTCAGAGTATGGTGTGTGGTGCCCCAATGAATAAGTTTTATGCAAAACAGCACAGAAAATGTCATGGCAGTTCATACAATCTTTGTGATTGATCAAGTCGTTCTGGTCAGAAACAGGCTTCCTACATCTTTGAATTTCTGACTTATGCAAGACAATGATTTCATGGTCATCGTGCAGCACTTCACGCATACGTTGCACTCACGCTCCCATTCATGTGCATGTTCATCCACGTACACATGAAAGATGTCTTTCAACCGTCTCAGAGACCTGGAATGCTGTCCTGCTTCAGCATGGAGCGGGGCGCTCTGATTAGCCAAGCGGAGGTGACTTTAGGGCTCAGTCATGGACACGGTACAAGAAAATGTTTGCTTATTTAACCTTTTTCTCACCAACTATTAGCACAAGCTGACAATGCGAGTCACAAATGAGAGGAATGAGAGGAAACATGAGCAGTTTTATCAAATCATTTTGCAAAAGAGGACAGCTGTCTGTGTGCACTTGATTCATTAAACAAGTGCCTACGGCTGTCTATGGGACCCATTTAAAGTAGTCACATCTAGACTACTGGCTGCTAGTAGTTTTTCTGGCTGTAGTTTTTCAGCATGGCAGAAATAAGCAGCGATCTGTAAAGTTTTCTTTTCTTTTTCTTTTGTCAGGTGCTTAGATCAAGGCCTTTTGGCTTTTATGTATGAATGTGAAAAATTCTCGTATTCATTTGTTTTGTACTTTTTTCAAAATGCATCAGATAAAAACAATTAAAAGACAGCATAATATATTGGCCTTAGCTGTCCTGCATCGGCCACTGAAGAACCCACATTGGTCAATCTTTGCTGTTGCCTTGATCCCAAGCTGAAACAGTCACTCTTACTAAATGGAAAATAAAAATATGACTTATGACCAGTTTTTATTTATTCATTTATTTATTTATTTTTGGACAAAAGGATGACTGTCTCACACACTTTGTGGTTTTTTTCAGGGTAGATCACTGGAACAATGAGAAGGAGCGTCTTGTTCTCATCACAGATAACACTCTCCTGGTCTTCAAATACGACTTCATATTGTTCCGCTGTGAACAAATCCAGAGGATCCAGCTGAACTTTGTGGATCGCATCTCTCATGGCACCTTCAGCTTCCCAAAGCACTCCCTGCTTCAGTAAGTCCCCCCTCAAGAGCTGTTTACCCTGAATATTAAAGCTATTCTGCTTTCTAACTGAGGTCTTTTAAGCACACACCTTTAGATGTGTGTATATATATATATATATATATATATATATATATATATATATATGTATGTATATATACATACATGTATATAAAGTTAAATTCCCTTGATGAATCTTTTCACTTTGACATAAAACATGCCCACTCACATTTTTACCTGGATGTTACAGTTTCATATCTTGTTTCAAACTTTTATCATACAACACAGTATCTATTTTACAGAACCATTTGAAATGTAATGAAATATGCAAGATATGTGTGCTGGATTAGTGCAGAGAGCAAACAGGGATAGCAGAGCAGGAAGAGGTGTGGCAAAGAGATGAAGAAGAGAGTTCCAAGAAAGAAGTTCACGGCTGTCACTTGGAGCTGTCACTTTACTGCTAAGTGGCAAAATGAATGCTGTCCTTTCATCTAAACCTTTTAAAGACAGCTCAGGGGATAAGAAATGTACTAAAACTAATTTGATGAATAAAATGTTATGTGCTGTGAAGAGTTTATGGAGCACGGCCTGTATTGGAGGTTTCATCTCTGCACATTGCGTTGAATTATACATAAAGTGCTCATGAAAGTCACCCGGGAGTCCAGCAGTAAGGCGACAGTTTGAAAAAGGAAAGACTTGAGCCTCAAACATTCCTCTTACTGTCTTGATCTCCAGCTCTTGCTTTCCCATATTCTACATCTGTCCCCCAGGAAGTGTCTGGTTCTTTGTGATGGCCGTCTTGTTTTATTTTTGACAGACGTTGATCTACAGTACATTTCATGCATAGTGGCATAGTTTCTTGTCAAATGTATGTTGTCTGTGAGCACGTGTGCTTACTAAATCTGCACAATTGCTTCGTAGACTAATAGTAAGTGTTGGGTGGAGAAAATATCCTGTACATCCTACCTTGTGCGCAGAAGGAAAGCTGACATTTATTTTAGCAACATGAGACAGAGCTGGAGAGCAGTGATGGATAGATCACTGACTTCACTGTAATGGGCGGTTAGACTAATGGAATTTTGGACAGAGAAAATGAGATGAACATGCTTTTCAGCAGTCAAACTCGGGAAACATTCTGTGTTCTTGTCTGCTGCCTCCAGTCTTATGGACTTCACACACTCTTTGGACCTCTCTGTCTCTGTCAGACCTTTCCAGTCTTACCCTGCAGCTCAATCGTGGTTTCAAATACTGACCACCACTTCCCTGTCCTCCTTTCTGCTTCCAGCTGCTACAATTGAAAGAACTGGTAAAAGTGTAAATTTGACTAGTGCTATTAATCTTAATGGGTACAAATATTGCCACATATATCATGAACATCGACAAAACATACTGCACATATTTAACTGCACGTTAAATAAAAGAACAGTTTCCTCCTGTCTCTCACCACTGTCTTTCTTGCTTTGTCCCCACAGTTCCTTCCCTTTCTTTTCTCCGTTCTGCTTCTCTGGCAACATGGAAAAAACATAAGATAACACAATTTATAGTTTGATCCGAGCTGTAGTCTGATGTGTAGCAATTTCTTATATTATTCTGTTTGAACACTGGGATTGCTGAAGAAATAGTCATGTGATGCAATTTTAATCGTATTTTCTTATCTGAACTTAAACTCATCTAGCAAAACACAGACCAAAAAGTGAGCTTTTGATCCAGCAATGTTAGTTTAGCTGGCAAATTTATAAGCAGTTCATACACACAATTCTCTTTAGTTCATTGGCTGACTTGTTGTTTGAGTCTAAATGTAGAGATGGTTTTATTGCCCTTTTGAGTGATGATTATTTATTATGCTCACTGGAAGCAGACTCGGGGTGTAAAACCACCTGTATGACTGGAAGTGAAGTCAGCTGCCTCCTGATTTGCTTGCTGACAGTTGTCATCTCACCACTTGATGTCAGTGTGCACCTTTTGTAGAGGAGGTTCAAGGCAGGAGCGCGCCACATCATCACCTCACATCATCTGTTTGGTGATGATCACATTCTTCAACCGTTGCTGCAGGAAAGCCGCTTTAGTGTTTGAGCCGCAATGAATATAAAACCTTTGAAACTCTGGCCAAGAAAACAGTACCAGTTCTCTAGCTACATTTGAATAGTCATTCACATTGAATGTAAGCTTTTTTTTTTTTTTTTTTAATCTAGAAAGCGTTGAATTTACATGTGGCTTTTCTTTCTTACCAGCTTATTCGCCAGGGACTTCTCTGAACCTTTGATTGTGCACGATCATTGTCTTATTCTTTGTTTTCACATCATTATGACTTCAGTTTGTGAGGTTACACCGAAGGCCTACAACCTAAAATTGGTTCTCTCTATTTGCATCTTTTGTTTTGCTTCAAACAAGTTTTTCAAAGTTAATTAAAATTGAACGTATTTACCATTTAAAACATTTTTCTGAACAACTGACCATCTTCCTTGTGTTGTATGTGTGACTTTTTTTTTTCTTTCATTTGCTTCTCAAAACCTTGATGATGCCAGTGGAAAATGTTGAGGGAGTGTCAGTATTGTTAGTCCTGATTATTTTGTTTTTCATGGCACATTCTTCAGGTGCACCCATGAAGAAAAAGCACAGTATATTCAGCATCTGTGGGGAAAGAGTGTCTTTCCAGCACCTTCTTTCCAAACTGTCTAGACAATCTAATTACCAAGTACATTATCCTTTTTTTTTTATTCCCCTTCGAAAGAGTTGGGTGTGGAGGTCTAAAGAAACACCAGTAATGTTGCTTCAGTAACAATTTTTGTAAAATACTTAGTTTTCACTTCGTGCTTAGATCAGTTTTAGAAAATATAATTTATTCCTGACTGTATTTACTGTATCTAAAGTGCTTTCCTGTGATGAGGTCACAACTGGGCCCATTACGGGACTGAACAAAGGTCTCTATATTTTGCTTCCATCATACTTTCTCGTAATTTTTAAGCAGCAATCCTCCAAACTTTAAGAGGGTCTTTCAAAGTTTTTCTTAGGAGATTAATTTGTCAGTCATTCAGTACTTTTACATGACCATACCTGGAAGAATGTTCCCTTTTCGTCTTCTTTTTTTTTACCCTCTTGACACTGACCTATGAATCATTTCAGCATAGAAAACTCATTTTAACTCAACAGATAAACACTTTTTTACTTGCAGCCTGCCAAAAAGATTCAGTTTGTTCCCATTGCCTTAGTTTGATCACCTAAAAAAAAACAAAAAAGGGCCAGGGATAAGTAAGAGCTGTTAACCAGAAACTTGAGGTCCTCACTCTTTATAAGCATAGTATAAAGAAATGCAAGGTTTCTCCAGACTTTTGCTCAGTACTGCAGCTATTGTTTTACACATTAAAATGTTGTCAATTGTGATGTTTTCATTTTCCAAGATTTTACTTATGATCACACCTTTATACACAACAATCAAAGCAACAGAAGGCAGTGAGTCAGTACTGAGAAGTTCATCACAAAATAAACAATGTAGCTGGTGTAATGTCATTTCAGTTATTTGAACTTAAAATAGGGTAAAACTTCAAAATCCTTGTAGAGCATAATAGAAAAATGTTGAAGCAAAGTATTTTAATGAAGATCCCAACTTTGGGCACATGATCCTCAGGCACATAAATGTGATGCAAGAACAGGGAAAGAAGCAGTCATTATGTTTAATAAGTCAAGTTTTTGTTGCATACTAAAGAGCTGTTTCATCTTAATCGCTGCTCTACTGCACCAAAAAAAGTGTTGAGTAACTTCTGCACTCGGCCTGAGTCATGAAGTTCACCTGGACGCTTGCTTTTGACCTCCACAGTCTTTGCTGCTGCTACGTTTTTCTCCAAGTGAGAAGTGAGGAAACAGAATATTCACTAATCACATGATGAAAAAAACAAAACAAAACTGAGATTTATGAAGATTTTTAAGCAATTATCGAAAAAGTATTTGCCATGGAAGAGACCCAAAAAAAAAGTCAAAGTAACTTGGAACTCTCATCTCAGTCATTTCTTACCACAACTTCATATCATTTCAAAGCGCAACGTCATGCAGGAGCCAGATCAGAAAGCTGCTGTACATCAGAGCAGAGGCGACTTAGAGACCCAAGAAAGAGATTACAGAACATAAAACAACAGCATGACCACAACAGACCAAACAAAAGTACATATTGGACAGTGTCATAAAAGTAACGTAATGAAACACAGGTGACTTCCTGAAAACTGCAAAAATTCCATTGTGGAGCTTTAATAGAGAAACATCTCAAACTGAGTTTCTGTTTGCTCATTGTTTAATGTTTTCAGTACATTTCATCAGTCTTAGTACATATATTTCAACATTTTGAAAATACCAGCCTTTCATTCTATGTTTAAAGTACAACAAGTTTGGGGGCACGGTGGTGCAGCGGGTAGCGCACTCACCTCACAGGTAGAAGGTCCTGGGTTCAACTCCCACAAGGGGACGCTGTGGGTGCTGGGGGTGTGTTTGTATCTCTACATCATTACCCATACCCTGGGTGGGGTTGGCAAAAGGGCCTTTCTGGGCAAAAGGGCCTTTCTGTGCAAAAGGGCCCCATGTTCCCTTGGGTAGCTAATGCTACCCTCACAGAAACATGCAGTAGTCCTGAGCCTTCACATTGCCTCCCCAGGCTGGCCAGGGTGCTCAAGGGAGCAGGGAGGATCTGGCTGGAATAACATGATTCTTCCATGCAGTTCAGCTGGAGAATCCCCTCTCTCCTGGGTGTAAAGAAGGGCCTGTTCACTCCTCAAGTAGAGAAGGAGACTTGAGGTCAGCAGAGGAAGTGCAATGCTCAGGACTGCAACTTAAATTTGTTAATTTTTTTTCTTCTTTTTAATCAATTCACCAGTGTTCCATGTTTAGGTAGACCACATAATTGATGTTTTTGTTGCAGTATTACTTGTTTTTTTTTTTTTCATAAAGCTTATGACTGTTTTATTTTACCCTCAGTTTTACTTTACCCTTAGTAAATGAAGTAAATTGTTTTTAATATCACTATAAATTAATAATACCAGAAAAGCAACTGCAGACCTATTCAGATTTTTTATCTATGGCTTCACTAGACAGCTCATTCATTGCTGTTCATATTATGAGTTTTGAATTTTATAGTCAAGCTGCAGCTCAAGATTTTACAAAATGATCAGAAGCTTGTAATTAATTGGACTGATAATTAGTTATTGAGACAATACAAACATAATCCTCTAGATGGAAGTGTTAACCTGTTCTCTTTGTAATTAAATCAAGTGTAGCATGATGAATATAGGTTATTCACAACTGGTCATTGATAGTTAACTAACAATGCCTAACTATGGATATATGTGCATGTTTCTGTTAAGCCTCTTTGGTACATTCCTGTATCCAATTTTAAATCTGTTTGTTTAAACAAGTATGTAAATAGGAATAGGAAACACAATATAGCGCTGATAGACACCATATCAAGCCTGGACAAGATGGACAGAAGTCATTTTGAATTTGATAGCAGCAACTTTTCTGTAAAAAGCTGGGACAGGGCAATGCTCACCACTCCAGACCAGTTGAGGGAAGAAAAATGTTCCATTCTTGTCTGGTAAAGGATTTGAACTGGTCTTCATTGTCATACCTTTTGTTTTTTCTGCTGGTGAAAGGTTTGGGTTGCAGTCAGGCCAATTCGGCACTCAGACTCTTCTACTATAAAACTATGCTCTTAAATTGGTTCCACTATGAAGATTAGCACTGAAAGATGGAAGGACTTTCCAGAGGAAAAAAACGGTGTTTGAACCAGAGAACATGTTCCACTAAACTGTGTGAACACGTTTCAGCTTCCTTTGTGCCATTCCAAGGCACCAATGGACCCCCATACAACTAGAGATGTAGGCTTTTGAACTAAGTGCTGGCATCATGCTGGTGAGGGGAAGATGGCCACATTTCTGGATCATGTTCACGTATAGCTTCATCTTTGAATGACCTTTAACCTTCCTTTGTGGATGGCACACTGAACTGTGTTCTCAGACAGATTTCCAGAAATGTTCCTGAACCGATGCAGCCCTTTCCAATGCAGACACTTGTCTGTTTTAACTGCAGTGTGGTCTGAGGGCTTATAGTATTGATGTACAGCCTTGTCCCTCTAATATTCTGATGATACTATATACTGGAGATGCTGGAATATTCAAAGTGTTTATGGTTTTATGCTGCAAAACAAAATTCTATTAGGGCTATGTTCAAACTGCTACCCCATATTTGATTTTTAGCACATTCAGATTATATCCAGATAAGTGTTTTGAAAGACCTGAATGGCCAAAAAACAAACAAAATAATAACAAACACATGAAATGAGATTTTTCCTAATCAGATTTGCATATGGAGGAAATTTCAAATGTGTTTTCAGAAGTCTCTCAATTTGGTTGCTCATATAGGATTTCAATAGTCGTTTGTGTCGTTCGCAATGCGAAACAAAGAACCTCTGACTCATTCAAGCTTTCAGAGAATATTACTGCTTTGTAAAGAAGATCCATATGGCTCAGGCTCTGTGAAGCTGTGGCTTTATTAGCATTGCTTGACTGACTGATTAAGTACTTTTAGTGCATTTCGGTTGAGATAAAGATAAAATCTCTTAGCCTCAAGGTCTGTGCATAAAAGACTCCTCAGCCCCACCTGTTGGAAAGGCTGTGCTTTTTTTCAGCTATCCATAAAAGGTCCTTTGTTTAAAATAAGTAAGCACAGCTCAAAAGCCTTATATTAGCTTGTATTTCTAAACAGGCATGAGATCACTGGGCATTTTATCCCAAATCAAACCATGAAGAAAAAAAACAGAATTTGTTACTGTCTACTCTTTTTTTAAACAGAAAATTAATAAAAATCAGTATTAGGCTGTTTTTCTTTTGAAGCCCAAACATTTACAGTATAAACTGAGTAATGTTTGAAGATTTACTTTACCTATTAATCACAATTATTATTTAGTTGTATAACTACTATCTCTGAGAACAGCTTCACATGACGTCCAGGATGACTACTATTGTGGACTACATTCTACAATTCCTCTACATTTCTTGGTTTTGCGTCAGAAACAGAATTTTTGATGTCACCCCAAAAGTTTTCTGTTGGCTCGAGGTCCAAGATTGGACTGGTCGCTCCATAACATTAATCTTGTTGGACTGAACCCAAGATGCTGCTGCTTACTGGTGTGTTTGGGGTCGTTGTCTTGTTGAAATTCCCATTTGAAGAACATTTCCTCTTCAGCATAAGACAACATGACCTCTTCAAATATTTTGATGCATTTAAATTGATCCATGATCCCTGGTATGTGATTAATATCCCTGACACCTTAGTATGAGAAACATCCCCATATCATGATACCTGCCCCACTATGCTTCACTGTCTTCAGTGTACCATGGCTTGAGTTTAGTGTGTTGCTTCAGATTTTCAGAGAAATGCACTAAAACCAGCATGTACAACATTTGCTGCCTTCGTCCTTATATAAGAGTCATCTTTTTGACACCTGTTTTTCCAAAGAATGAATGACCTCACTAACTGAACTATACACTGCATTTTTTTTTAGCTGCCAAATATTTCATTTTCTTTTCTTTCTGTAAAATAAACAGTAAACATCAACACATTTGATTTATTTTTCATGGTTTGATGTGGAATAGAATGTGCAGTGTTCCCAAGGCATTTGTATGTTCGGGGTGAAAAAAAAGCTGAGTAAAGCTGATGATTTCGAGCTTTACTCACTTTTTAAAAACTTTTGTTGCAGTCTCATGTCACTGTTGATAGTATTCTGCTGTTTGTGTATGTTTTTACTTTGACTTTTACCTGCAACTAAATCTACCTTCGGGTAAAAATTAAGTCACCTTACCTTACCTTAATAGTACTTTACATTAAATCAGCTAACTTGTGAAGTGGAATGATGAGAACACATCCCTGAGAAGCTCCTTTCAAGCTGCAGGAGCAAAGTTTGGACCTTGGAGCTGTCATAGTGGGTTTGTAAGAGTTTACATAACTCAGATGTGGCATCAGGAGAGTCGTGGAGGAACAACCTCAGTACGAGAATTGACAGGTGTTTGATCAAATGAGCAAATTTAACGTCACAGTGAAGCTCATGCTATACATTATGATTCCCAGTTACTTGGCGTCATTTTAGGTCAATAAACATTTAAAGAGCAGGCAGCTGTAAAGAGGTCGGAGGACTTTTTTGTCAACACAAGTTTCTAGATACAGCTGAGCAAAGAGCAGCCATATCCTGGTCATTTGAAGGCACATTTTCTCCCACCAGGTGATTTTTGCAGAGGGACTGTAATTTTAACATCTTTGCTCAGAAAAAGAAATGTGTCAGAAAACACAGAAGGAAGGGTCAGGATTGAGCCGGACTGACATACTGGGACTCTGCAGTGCACCCAAAGGGACCATTTGGGACACACCAGCCTTCGTGAGTACAGCCTCACAAGCTAATAAGACTGCTTTTGCGCTCACATTAAGAAATAATACGTGCTGTAGCAGACCATCAGCAGTATTTTATATGGGAGTAGCTTGCAGTTTTTTTACAGCACACACCAAGAAGAGGACAGGACCTTCACTGAGGCACAAGTATAATCTTAGAGGTGACTCAATAATATGACCTCTTATGAAAACGAATGTGGATTCTTTCAAAGAAGGATTTAATCCCAGCCACTTTAATTTAAAACTGAACTGTATTATACCTGTGATACACATTCAAACTGGCTATATTTAGATTTATCCATATCTCTATGGCTACAAGTGAGACTGAAACATGTAAAAACTTAACACTTCCCTGGTTTTCAGGTTTTTAATTCCATTTCATACAAGAGATCAGACAGCAAAACTGCAGTTGATGGGAAACGGCTCCAGAAAGAGGATTTAAACTTAAGCAAAAAGATTACAGAAGGACAGTGATATATGATTGACGTTTGAAGTCTTTTACATGATACAGCTTTCACCTGCATTGGTGGATGGCGCTGTGAAGTGTGGCTCTTCCTGACACTATAGACCCTTGGTGTCCAAACACAGTCCTCGAGGGCCTCTGTCCTGCATGTCTCAGATTTTTGTCTGCCACAACCTGATTCAAATGAATGGATCACCATCAGCTTGCCGAACATGTAGAACAGCGTTTTTTCAGTGCAATGCTGCCTTAGGATCTGAAGATCATTAACATCCAAAATACTGATTTTCAGCCTGATCCCAAAGACATTTCTCAGAGATTTTCAGAATCTTTTGGATTTCTTGTGGAGTAGGGAACAATCAAAAGTTCTTGCAATTTTATTCCAAAGACTTTATTCTGATAACATTTCACAATTTCTTGATGGAGTTTCTTTTGTTTTTCTGTATAGACTGCTGATCCTCGACCCATTTTTACATTGCATCACTAATGTTGAGTTCTCAATGTATGATTTCGGTCACCTTGGGTAAAAGATGGGGAACTGTTGAAAAAATGTTTCATTGTAGCTCAGAAATGGTAGTCTCATCCTTACCAAACTTGTATTTCCACTTCATTTTACCTCACCACTTAGTCTGGGAACGCTAATTTCCTTTCTGTTTTTCCTGCAACGAAGAATCATTCACACACAATGGGAATGGCGTACAGCCACGGATATACAGGAGATCATTCGCGCTGTTGTGGAGAAGATCCTCAGTATTGGTGACAAGATGAGTGTTTGGTTTGTTTTATGAATGGAAATGATGTAGCAGCCCTCCTCCCTACAGGCTTTGGGAAAAGTTTGCTTTATCGCCTCTTGCAGGACGATCTCTTCTCTGTGCTGGCAATGCCATGGAGAATCACGGTATCGGCATTGCCATTGATGATGGCTTTTTATAATCACGGCAACTCAGAGTCAGCTTACTCAGAGTTTCTGGTTTCTGCAGAGTTGGTTCAGTAAACTCTGAGTCTCTTCACTCATAGTTTAAGATCAGATAAGATGTACCTTATTGATCCCAGGACTGGGAAATTATTTGTTGACTCCGAGTTAATTTTTTGACTCAGAGCGTATTGAACATCCTTGCTATCGAATATTCTCAGCTATTGAGGACTGTGTTTACAGTGGCTGTGACATACTTGACATATGTCATTGCCAAATGAAGGTGATTGTTTAACGGGCAGATCAATGATTTTAAACTTTAGACAAGCAATCCGAGAGTAGCCAGACCCTTTGCATGAATCAAATGAAGTTGTAGAATGAAATGAGGTTGTAGATTTCTACAATGAGACAGGAGCAAAGATGTAAGATAGAACCGTCTTGCGACCAAAGATGGGCTGCAACAGATATCAGCGATCAGCGGTGTTAGAAATTTGGAGGAATCATCTTGTAGTGTGACAGCCTGTCGCTGCTTCTATGAGCTATGTCAGCTAACCATCCAATAGGAAAGCACCATGAAATAATGTAAACATCAGCACATCCAGTAGCCTAGCAACAACAGCACCAGATACCTTAGAGAATTGGGAAAAAAAACTATGCAACTCAAGAAGAAGGATCCTTCTTTGTCTTGGTTTTATTTATTTTATTTTCAAAGAACATGAACATCACCATGGCAACACCAACTTTCAAGTCATTGGTGCATTAGCACATTAGTGTGATGATGCCGCATTTACAGCCTGAAATACACTCAGATTTATTTCTGCTGTAGTCATGATTCAACGCATGTTCAACATGCTGAAAATTAATTGCCTTCTGAGTTTAAATCTTGCAGTGTGACAATTCATCTCATAAGACTGTAAAAATGACTCATGGCATTAGATGTTCTTATTATGCCTACTAATGTCACTAACGTGTTGCCAGTTAAGCTAATGTGTTGGAAGATGTCCTTCCTTGGCTACTGTTTGAGGATTTGGACCCATATCTGCAGGGTTGCTAGTTTGATCCCCAACCAGTACCAATGATGTGGGTAGGGGGAATACCTGAATGGTACTTCCCCACATCCACAAACCCCTGTTTTCTCCACTGCTGCAGGTGTAGTACCCTGGATGAGTTAAATGCAGAGGAAGAATCTCCCCCGTGGGATCAATAAAAAGTTAATAAATAAATAATAATGATAGCTGTTGGTTTTCAATACTGCTTAATTCTCCTCTTACGTTTTTATTGCTGTAATCAAATTCAAAATAAACTAATATCGTTCATGAACGATATTAGATATTAGAGCACAATTTAAAAAGATTGAGGAAAATCTTTTCTTATTCTACTGATGTGATATATCAAAAGTAAAAAGAAAAAATTCCATATTCTGTCTGTCACTGCCTCTTCTACAGTACTTATTTAACACATTAAAAGAGTCATTATTGATTGTCCCCGAGTTTACATCCTTCTTGGCAATCACTGTTGAGAACTGAGACTCAATAAAAATTCAGACTATGTTTCCAGCTATTGATTTAATAAAGGACTAGATGAAGGTGAACAGGAATATTCTGTAACAGCCCTCACCACTGACAGGGTATGAATGCTACATTACTGGACTGAAGCCTGCCAGTAACCCTATAATGGCATGAATCAATGGAGCTATCACATTTGTGCTTCTTCATCACAAAGTTGCTCATAATAGATGCCACCAGCTGAGAGGTGAACTCAAATTTGTTCATGTGTTGCAATAAGATTGAAATCTTGCATGTATCTTTTTTCCTTTGCTTTCTCCATCTGCCCAGCATTTCTGCATTACTGGATTTTTTTGGTTTTACATACATTAAATAACACGACTGTTTTTGTTTTGTTTTTTCTCAAAGTGTTTACTTGTGTTTGCTAAAATGGTAGATGTGTGTAGTAAAACATTGATCATTTATCGAGAATTCATTTTCGCATGATGTGTGTCATGTCTCTGTCCTATGATTGTCCTGGATCAATAGTGTAGCACTTATAGCACCCTTGTGGACAAAATGTAATGACAGAAAAAGGAACGCTAGATGGACCAGTAGGTTCCACTACAGGAGCACTGTGGAGTTTAAATGACACAATGAATGAAACAATGGTGTAACTTTGAATATATGCTAGCTTTATATAAACAGAAAAAAGAGAAAGAAACAAAAAGGAAAAAAATCTCTCCCAAGAAGATGTGGGTAAGAGAAATGAGATGACATCAG
>JBAMYA010112524.1:0-19153 GCA_037176975.1 Arrhamphus sclerolepis
GGCCGAAGCTCATTCACGAAGTATGTTTTGTTGCAGTTCCTCGACTGACCACTAGGTGCTGGATCCAAAAAGAGCAACAACAGGTTAGTAAAAAATGAATAAATAAAACAAAAGGAAGGGGAACTATTTCTCAAGCTTCACTAATATTCTCATTGATATAGGTTTCTTTGATTTTGTTTGCTATGGTGATGGACAGGCATGCAAACGAGGTTAGACAGGAATCTCCATGGACTAAGACGTTTGTAGATGACATTGTGATCTGTACTGAGAGCAGGGAGCAAGTGGGGGAACTTCTAGAGAAGCGGAGACAAAGGAGACAAATGAAGATTAGCTGCAGAAAGAATAAATGCTTGTGAATGAGAGAAACCCAAGAGGAATTGTGAGGCTACAGTGAACAGAAATGAAGAAGATGGAGGATTTTAACTCACAGTCCAGAGCAACAGAGAGTGTGGAAAGATATGAAAAAGAATGTGCAAGCAGGATGGAATGGGTGGAGAAAAGTGTCAGATGTGATAAAAGACCAAGAATGAAAGGAAAGGTGTGCAACATGGCGATGACACCTGCAGTGTTGAATATTGATGTTCTCTTATGGAATTATGAGGATGGATAGGATCGGGGATGAGTACATCAGAGGGGATGGGTAGAAGGATGATGAGGTTAAACTGCCAGGCAGGAGGTCTAGAGGAAGACCAAAGAGGAGACTTATGGATGTAGTGAAAAAGGACATAAAGTTAGTCTGAGAGAAGAGGATGCAGAAGATAGACAGGGTAGGTAGAGATAGATGAATTGCTGTGGCAAACCCTGATTGGAACAGCCGAAAGAGGAAGATAGGTTTCTCTAATTCCACACTGGCGTAAGTGTACTTGTTTTAGTGTTTATTATGTGAATTTCAAGTTTGTTTTTATGAGGTAAAGTATTGAATTCAAGAGAAAAGTTTGCATTGCGTTAGTGAATCTGTGGCATGTCCGAGGAAGGGCTATATTTATGTTTCCTCTGTTTTCCCCACCAGGACCCCCTCCTGTGCTGCTTTTTAACCAGAGGAAGAGAAACAGAATTCCTCTGACTTCTGCACCTTGTGAAAATGAATTCTTCTCCCACAGTGAATATATTGCAAGCACCAGCTCAGCTGCTCCTCAGAGCTCCAGTGGTAATAAAATGTTCCGTTTCAAATACACTACTACACTTTCATCACTAGGTGGCAGTACACCCACAAAATAAAAACTCTTCATGTAGCAAGTAATCCTATACGTTACCTGAGGATGATTGGATAATTTATAAATGTCTTTCATATACTTTTGAGGATACTCATAATGAAGGACACTTAGGACACTTTAATAATAAATCTCCCTATTTGAAGTAAGATAACTTCACAGCTACTAACAATAAAACAAACTGTTTTTTGTTTTTTTTCTCAGGTGCATATGGATATTACCAAGCTTCAAGTAACTCTTCTGGTGCTCCACAAAGCCATCAATGGAACAGACAGAGTTCTCTACAGCCTGCTCCATTGCAGCTGTATGAGAGCAACAGACCTGCTCCTAGATCTTACCCTACAATGAAAACATTTGCAGCCATGCCACATCCGTACAGAGCTGGAGCCACAAGGTATCTTTCAGTGACTGTCTGACTATTTATATGACATGCTGGCACTTTCACAAATTCACTAGTAGCACAAGCAAAATTGTTCAAATCCTAAATGTCAAGGTCAGAATTATAGAGTTTAGATGCTTTTTTGTGCTTTCAGAATTGCAGTCAATCAAATTGTAGTGAAATATTCCGATGCATGAGAGGACAGAGAAAGAAATGAAATGAAGTAAATGCACTCTTGGTTTTGTCTGGGGCTTTTATCCAATTGACACAGGTGAGGTTTCTTTTCATTTCAGCTCCATAATTGGACAGTCTGGCAACTCAGTCAGACAACAGGGTTCCAGCTCCAGTTTTAATGCAAGACTGAGCCAACATCAAGGTCCTTATGGTGGCGAGCGTGCAAAAAGCAGGCCAACACCAAATTCAGGGTTCTCTCAGATAGCTCAGCAGTCGAGTCATAAGTCTCCCATTTCCACAAACCAGTATTCCCAGCAGTCTAAACCTCTTCCTCCAACTGAAACAACCCCCAAGAGACCCTCGGCTCATACTGCAAAGCCACCAAACAACTCCTGGAAATTTACTAACAGCTTTGAGGTGCCGAATTCTTCATTTGTGGACAAGAAGAGCTCAAATCCATCTCAGTCTATTCGACCAACTGATTCTCAGGTAGAAATGTATATGTAAAATACATAATGATACTGCATACAGACATTAAAAAACTTGAAAAATGATCAGTACACCATTTGGTTTTTGTTCAGCAGGACAGTTTTCCAGAGAAGCCAGCTGTTGAGAACTCGCTGAGGATCCTTACTGCTGTTGTTGATGGAATGAGATACTGGAGCCAGTTTAAAGACAAAGTCTCATGCTTATTTGAGATTTTTGGTGAGCTGAATTGTAATTGCTGTTGTTCATGTGTGGATTCTTGAACAGTGATAATCTGACTGGCTGTGCATCTTCCACAGCTACACTGGACTCCGCAGTCACACTGGGGCGCTATGGAGCCAAGAACTTCCTCATGAGAGACGGGAAGGAGGTTGTGCAGTGTGTCTTTTATGAAACCGTGAGTAAAGAATGTATCTCTGACTCCCCTCACCTTCATGCAGATAAACTAGGGTTTTTATGGAGTGCAATGTAGTTAGTCAGTTTGGTTGTGATGTATCTAAAAGGAAAATTAAACCTCTTAATATAAATAAGTGCCCAAGTATTTATAAACATTTTACTATCACCATTAACCATGGTTTGCATTTCAATTAAATTGAAAAACATGTCATATGTGATGATTAAAACAATAAAACAGTCTGATATCTTTTGTTGCACAGGAGCAGGTACTGCCCCGTCTTATCCGTGGTCAGATCCATCGCTGTGTTGGCAACTACGACCGCAACAAAGATGTCCTGATTTGTGTGTCCGTCAGACCTAGCCTCCCCTCAGAGCTGAGGAATGCTCCGGAGGCTGTCAAAGCTTGTGATGCAGAAATGAGAGCACTTGTCAAGACACTCAGTGAAGTCTGAGCATGTGCAGACATCTTCTGCTGCATATGAGCCATAGAAAAAGGTACCCGCTTCAAGGGATGTATGCAGATAAGATGATGGTATTTATACAAATCATTTGTGGGTAAAACGTTTAAAAAAAAAAAAAACAGAAAAACATTTCAGTTGTCGTTCCTGCTATTGCTTTTTTTTTTTTTTAACCCAAGAATGGGTTCTGCTTCCATTTGCATGTTTATTGTAACAATTCAGTTTACTTGCAAGTTTCCTGAGATGTTTGTGAATAAAAAATGCACATAATTTAAACCAATTCCTGATGGAAAGGCACGCCTCTCTTTTTTATAATTCATGAAATATTTTTATTGCAAAGAAAGGTCACAGAACAACAAACATTTTTAGAAGTTAATTCAGATAAGACACAAAATAGGTTCCGAAAATATATCTTCAAAAAACGGGGCAGTTAAGAACAATGATATCAAGAACAGTTAGTTTATTTACAGTCAAACATCACAATGAAAAAAACAATACTACTCTATTAAAATGGTTTCACCAGTGCTGAGACTTTACACACAACAATTCAACAAATAGGGAAATAGTCCAGTGCAATCACGGCCAGTCATTCCCGCACAGTCAAGCACAGTATGAGGTCCAATACAATACCAACGTTCTCTCTCTGGATCATCTTTCAAATAGGTCACCAACATAATCACAGTCATTTATAAGGAACCAATTACGGGAACCAAATTTGGATATTATGTAAAGTCAAATCTGTGATTAAACTCCAGACCATTGTTTAACGCAAAAACGCACAGAACACCAATCAGAAAAGGAAGTCAGACTTCGATGAAATTGGCAGTGCACAGGAACGGTAAGCTGAGAATATTTTGTCCTTGGAACATGACAGGAATGGTGCCAGCTCTTAAAAATAAGAAATGGGCCAATGGAGACAACCAAAGGGCTGGGTTGTTTGTACAAAGCGCCTTTTTCCTCCAGCGCTCTGGCTCTAAATCACTAATGACAAAGATACCAGCAATTAACCCATTAGCTGCGTGTCATAACCTTTTAATAAAGAAAGTGATCCACCTCTTCACGATAATTAGCAAAAGCGTCCCAGGGCATTATTGAACACAAGTACACTGCTTTCCACTCTTGTTATTATCTCCAAAGATTTGAAGACATTTGTTTCATCCAGAACATCTCAAGTTAATGAGATCATACTGCATCAAAGAGAGAAAAAACATTTTAACAACAAGGGGGAAAAAATATACATATAAGGGGGAAAAAAACCAGAAACATCCACAGATTTTCAGCAGAAAAAGATGTTTACCTGATAATTGTATTAAACACTTGTCTTGGTTACATTAAAAGGCACACGTTGGTCAGATCACATTTAAAATTTAGATAAACTGTTCTACTGTTAATAAAGCCCATGTTATCATGCATTTTTTGATGAAATTCCTACATCTCCCTGCCTTTTGCAATCTTTTTTTTTCCTGAATTACAGTATTTAGTATTGTGTGTTGTAGACTCAAAAAACAAGCAAAGTACATTACACAAACAAATCTGGGGAAAGGGTTAACAAACAGATGCAGTATCCCAACTTTAATCCTTTTTTTTTTTTTTTGTCTTTTTGACACTTCCCTGGAATAACTATTTAAGATTCACCTCCTTGTAAGACATTTGAACGTATCCTCTTGACATGTCAGACTCTGAGCCTCTAGTTCGTTTTTTGTGACTGTTAGTAAAGCCAGTCTTTAAAAGCTAAATGTTCTTCTTGATTCCAGCCAGGTCATGGTCAGGTCACAGGGCAGGAGGGCAGAAAAAAAGCCTGAAGAAAACAATCTTTCATCCGTCAAAGTTCTTTCATCCGTGCGTTATTTTCCACTGTTCAGTTTCAGACCGTATTGACAGTACAAACATGTCATAGACACAGCCTCTTTAGTGTCGAGACAAATGAGTCAGTTACACAAATGGTTGCCGTCTTCAAATGTTCATATTGCCTTTTATAGTTTTCTTTAAGACCTGTCATCGAGACATCGGTTGACAGTGGGAGCCATGGTGCCACATAAGGTCATGCTTCCACTCTCTACTTGCTGACAAATTCCAGTCTATTTCGGAATGTTACATATATTGACGGAAAACAAAAGAGAAATAGGTAAACATTTACATTTTTTTTTAGCAGGTTCTTATGTCTGTAGAAATTTTCTTAATTTTATTGTATCCTCTGACTGCATCCTTTTCAAAACAGACATGGAGAAGACAGATATGTCAAACTGTGGAAAAAGAACCACAGAGCATTATTGTAACAAAAAAAAAGAATTCCATTCAAATGAATTCAGTGATGCAGGAAGACGGTGTTCGCTGTTTTAGTGTCAGCTTTAGTTATCGCTGAGTGGAGCTTCCCAAGTAGCATTACTCTTTAAACTGAGATGCATTTCTTTCCAGGACACCATGCCTGGTCAGAGAATGGTCAACGGAGGGGAGGGGCGCAGACATAACTATAAGAGAGTGGGCAAAGGGGTGGGGGACAGCTGCTCCTTTGGTGCATATTTGGCAAAAAAGGGCAAAAAGACAGTGAGCATGACTCCAACAATAGCCAGCATGTAGCCCCAGCCAATCTGGCACTCGCCGGCGTAGAAGATGTCAGAGTCTCCACAGAAGGACCGGACCAGTGAAGAGTTAAGGCCGAACGGGTAGACCAGCAGTCCAGTAGCCATGATGAACACTGCAAAGAAGATACAAAACACAGAATGTTACTATATAATACACTCATAAAATGTTGCCTTAATTTTGGTCATCTGATTGAACTGAAAATGTTAAAACCCAAATAGCTTCCTACTAATTTAGAGCCTCTTGGTGGCAGTAGAGGCTTTGCTAAAATAGTCAGAGTTGTGTGTAATCTTGGTAATATATCAGTGCTGAAGTAAACTGAGTTGATGTTTCATACTGTATATGAAAATAAATCATGACCATAGACGGTTTTAAAATTCCTTCTGAGCAGAGCTTTTAATGAATTGTATTATATTTTAGGCAATGTAATGAACACGATAAGCTCAGATGATCCAGAAATGATTCATTTCTCAAAACATCATCCTCCATCCCCACTTCCCATGCACTTTTGCAGTGATCAACTTTCTCAGACAGTACGTCCTGCCCGTCCACACGCTGCCAGACACCGGCTCAAATTTACAGACTGGGCCAGGTCTCCCACTACAGGCTGCCAAACAGTTATTGACTGCGCTACGGGCTATCAGTGCTGCTCTTAGTTATTCTGAGTGCAGGTTGAATTTCAGTTACATTTCTCTGAAGCTCTAGTTTTCCTCAAACACCCACCCCCCCAACATTTGATAATGAGCAACTCTACAACAACACAACAAATGTCTCTTTTAACACACCGGATTGATTTTTCCGAGAAGTTTTTCTCTTTTCGGAGGGAGCAACATCATGTCGCTCATATACGTTAGTAACAATGCAATAACTCCATGAGGATCAAAGACGCGGTTCATGAGGTCAGTAAACAGTTGCAGTCGACTTGGAAGCGGAGGTGCAAAAGGTTTCGGTGATGCCCAAGGTGTAAAACTGGAGCTTTATGAATGAAATGAATGCCTGGTATTAAAGGAAATATCCCTGAGAAAAAGTTACTTTGGTGACTGTAGTTTGTCTAGCCTGGTGGAGTGTTCATGAAGTTCTTTAGGAGGTAAACGTTGCATAACCTGTTCAATGTGGCTTCGGTGGCTCTGGGAGGCCCCTGTGTTACACCTGCAGGGGCCCAACACTCACTAGTAAATGGCATCTTCCATATCAAACTATGCCTTTTTGTGTTGCAGCCTAACGCCACTTCCCTTTGACAGTACTGGGACACAAACGTGAAAGCGTTCGGGACCATCAGCACAGCAGAACCACAAGAACCTTCAGCAGAAAAATCAATACAGGAATTTAATCAAAAGTGTGGTCTCAAATAAATTAATGAGGATCAAGACTAGATTTGATCAATCACACCAGGACTGTGGGCAGGGTGCTTGTCTCGGTCAGATAAGTCAGTGCAGGCTGGCTTCGATCTCCACAAACCTTTAATGAGAGATGAAGATTCAAAGAAACTGTGAAATCCACCTCAAATTAGAGACAAACTCTTAATGGATTACTTTAATCCTTCAAATATAAAAGGGAAAAGAAGTGAACGAAAGTGTAAAAGTGTTTAGAGGTTTACTCTTGTGTCTCTACAAGAACCTGTGTGGAATATACAGTAGGGCTGCACAATAAAGACTATTGTTATTGTGATACTGACATGAACAATATTAGTATTAAAGTAAACGATTGCTTGGGCTGTAATAGATGCCACTCTTATTATATTTGCAAGTGCCATGCATTCACTCTCTGAATGTCAAAAGAATATTTGGCTAATTAGATGCCTACAGCCAATGTAGATGCAAGTCAGAGCATTGATGATACAAAGGAAAGAGAGGAATGAGGAAAAGGTCGCTTCACTCTGCTTAAACGGTTCTTAATCGATATAGAAGTGTTTGGCAGGTGCAGTTTTTTTCCCCCCGCAATAAAACAACAGAAATAATTCATATTTTCTGTCAGTGTCTGTATAGCTTATTTGCTTCCTGGAGTCTATGTTAGCATCAAAGTAGCAAGACATTAACACCATACACCGCAATATTTGTTCATAGACTCCAAGTCATGTCATTGCAACAGTCAGAAATGATATTGCACATTGCCTGCTTGACAAATATACGTCACCTCAAATAGGTAAAATAATAATTAAAAAAAAAAAAAACTCAAATCAAAACTCAAGGCTACATTTGCTGCTATCTCAGACTACAACCTCCATCCACTCGGTTGGTGGTTGATTTCCATTGTGGGTTATGTAGGTGCCATAATTTGACAGGAAAGTGTGCTCATTCTTTTGTGTCAGCTGTTCTTAAAAAGACCTTAACTACTTTACAGGATGTAGAACATAAAAAAAACAGCGGTCTGTGTCGAGTGACAAACCTGCAATTAAGGTTTACAAAAACTGTGAATAAGCGGTGTAGTTTTCACTACGGGGTGCACAGGCTTAATTTCACCAGGGTCTTACACAGCCCAGTACCCTAATCTTGTGAAGAATGGACAGCTTGATGAAAGAGGGTGTCATGACACCAAGATGCCACACAGAGAGACTGAGGCCTGAACAGGCTCATTGCTCGCACCGCCAGGACACCCATTTAACATGACAAAATGAATTATGAACGCAGGATTGGTGGGCATGATTGGCTAGGATAAGAAAGAAATGACTTGGTCTGAGGTAGTCACCAGGAGAAGATGACTAACTAAAGCCGAGAGTGAAAAATATTCAAAACAAACAATCCACAGTTTTTCAGTTAACATTCAACCAATGGGCTGCATTTGCCAGAGAATGAGACAAGGTGGAAAGTCTAGTTTGGCCAGAGCTTTGACAAAGTAGAGGAATAAAAGTGACAAAGTGTGGAAAGAGTGTGCCAGCTCCAATCACGTAAGTAACGCTGAGTAGGCTATCACAGTGGCTCATAGATGATGAGACATTGCCTTGAGTTAGCTGGGCATTAATGTGTCCCAGTTTTATAGCAAACGTTCCACACAGAGCCTGCGGCGGGGATAAGCTCTTTTAAGATGCATGTTCATTAATCGGAAAAAGTGATGGAAACTTTTCAGATACTTGCCGATATTGTTTTTAAAATCCTAAATACCTGTTGTCATATTTCACTTTGATTAAAAAAAAATTGCGATTTGGAACAGAAATTTGTAACTCAAATGTACCATTTTCTTAATTGCTTGTTCATTTCGTAATGCTGTCCTTTAACATGAACTTTATTTTCATCTAGAATCCTTTTATTACTCCTGCTCCAGTTCTCTTGACTGCCAACTTGTTTGAATGCCCACCTCATTAGCTTTGAAGGGAGTGCAGACTTCAGGCAGGGGGAGTAAAATATCGATTTGCAAAGTCAAAGCAGCCAAAGGCATCTAAGAGCACCAGGTTTCCTGTGTTTTCTGTTTTTTTTCCTCAGATGTGGCCTGTTTTCACATGTAGCTACGAGACCGTGGATGCTTAAGTGCAGGCTAATCAATAGCAAATAAATTAATGCGTTTACCTCTTACATCAGTGGCATCAATGGCAAAGATACCATGAGGGAAGCAAAATTAGATCATTTCAGCACAGGCAGCATAACTACAAATTCACAGAACAGCTTTTATCCATTAAATGAGCTAAATTAAGTTTGAATCTTTTCCTCTGTGACACAGCGAAACATGGAAAGCTGCTACTCGACATGGTGGAGCAGGTTCACAAGCAGTGAAAATGAGAGAAAGCGACTGAATGGGATTGTGAAGCAGGAAGGTGTGTTATAACCTGGCATCCAAGCGTGGCACCGAATCACTTTCTTCCCAGAGCTCTAACACAGAAATCACTGGCTTAGCTGATTACAAAAACCTGGAAAATCACAGTTGTACTCATGTGCCTTACTTGCGTGTGAATGCCTGAGTGCAGCTGCAGAGATCAGAAATCCACTATTGTTGAAAATATCAGAAATCCAATACACTGTTGCCTTAGACTTTCATAGAAAAAGGTATATAGCAGAGTATTCAAAATTTTAGTCTCCCCCAAGAAACTACAAATAGAAATTCTGTCGTGTGAGCTTCACATCTCCCTTCAAGACAATGCTTGAACCTCTGCTATGGGTCAGAATATTGCCACTTTTCACTCAGCTGAATAGGAAAGTAGTGGCTTTCCTATCGTGGATGCAGCACCCACTTATTCAAATCGTACCACGCTGTCATCTGTCAGTTTGCTTACTTTGGCAAAGAGTCACACACAATACAGTACATTAGAGCAGTGTTTATTGCCGCCCACAGACATAAAGATGTCCATCCAGAGTCGACAACCACCATGCAGTAAAACGTGGTGAACAGCAGCCCGCTGCTGAAGAGAACCAGCTTCTCTGCTGCAAAAAACTGTCATACATTACATAAAAAGAAGACGTGCAAAACTACAGGCTTTCTTTTTTCTGTTGTATGTACCCTTAATGTCACAATCACCCAGCGATGAGTTTCACTACAAAAAGAAGCTACTTATCTGGCTGCTATCCAAACACGAATATTATCTGCAGCTTCTGCTCAATCCAAAGAGCCACTAAAGAGTGTGCTCATTAGTCTGTGGCTTTACATAACCAGAAACCTATTTGATGTCACATTACCTTGAATTCCAAAGGCATTTTGCACAAACTAAAGGAGGAAAAAAGAAAAAAAAACAAAAAAACATTCATTCTTCTTCTCTGTCGAGCCTTGCTCAGGTAAAGTTGGAGGCAAATTCACAACAACAACAAAATGAGACTAATAAATCTTGATTTGTCAACGCAAGGGTTATTTCTTCGTGCTGTGGGACAGGTTCATTTGGCAGGAAACAAATGGAGGGAAAAAACAGAGAAATAAGGCTTAAATAACTGATAAGTTACAGAAGAGGACTTCTGCAGTTCATTCCTCTGCTATCTTCTTTATCTTTATTTTGTCTCCCCTTTTCTATTTAAATGAGCAGGAATCTCCCAGGAATAAAATAGGTGGGCTGTCTAATTCCATGTAGATAATAATAACCAAGACGTGATCAAGCGAGGTGATGTAAATTGGATGCTGATTTACAGAAACAGCCCAGGGCAGTAAACCCAGACTGTGACCCACACAACCTTAGCCTGTATCTGCACAGCCACAAAGGTCTATGAAAAAGTGTTTACATATGAAAATACGGCTCTGAACTGCATACATTAGTAAGTGTATGTATTCACTGGAAACCATAATATTATACCATGATAAACAAAGTGCAATACATAACAGTGGTTTGTGTCAAGGAAATTACCTTTTCCATGGCCGCTCACAAGGAGTATTTGCATTTTCTTTACAGGAGAGTGGAGAAGGGGCTCTGTCTCACAGTGAGGCAATGACCTATACTTATATTATACTTTTGTGCATTTTTTAACTTTTCAACAGTATTATTATGATGAATTTATGCTGTAGTATTCCTAAGAAAGCTTCCTTCTTGTGAATTTGTATGAATTTGGCCTCTCTATTCCGCTGTATGTTCTTATTCTCTACGTAGTGGATGTCCGTAAAAGAGAGCGCAGTCTCCCACTTTTATGCTGTTTCACACTAGTGCATCTCAGAATAAAAAAGCAATACATTTTACTGATTATGAGTTAAATGTAGAACGGAAATACTAAAAGCTGTCCATTCGTTTCATGTGTCATAAAATAAAATAAAGTTTCCCAGCATGGTCTAGGCCAGGGGTCACCAACTGGCAGACTCCAGGCTGGATTCGGACCTGGACCCATAATTATTAAATTATTGAGGCGGTTTTACATTTTGTTGGGACACTTCTATTTTCACCGGCATCACTATTGTTGTCGGTTTCTGCTTACCAGGAAACGCACGGGCCAATCAGATGCGAGTTAAGTCATCCCATGTGATATTATGCGTCAATCAAATAACACTGCGGCTCTGAGGGAGTCAGATGAGCTCGCGGACAGAGGAGCAGGAGACGGCCGAAAAGACGGAGAAGCGAGTGAGTGAAAGGGGGGTCCGGAGTTCGCCACCTGGTGACCCCTGGGCTAGATAATGTCAAATTAAATTGTTATTAATTATTATTAGCTCTGGCAACATGGAAGCCTTAAGAAATTCGAAAACACTTGATCCAAATCAAGAATCAACAAGAGACTCTCGGTCTTTGTCCTTCAGGAATAAATGCATGCTTTTGAAGTTATGCTGTGTTCAAAGCTATTCTTACGGTACCAAAGATAAAAAAATACATGTCTGAAATTGATCATAATATGGCCGCTTTGAATACAGGAAATCAATAAATCTTGGTCACCTTTTTCATAAAAATGAGTCAAAATGAGACGCAGCGCTACGTTCAGAAAACGACAGATGGTCTCCCGTCTTACACATATAAATGTGTAATGCCTTTTCTTCATTATTTTGACCCCTTGGTGTGCTCACAGAGAGCAATTGTGGAGTGAATGATTAAAGTTTTCCGAATTGTCGGAAGTTGAACTTTGCAAGCAATGAACCTCCAGGTAGTCGGCTGGGACCTGGCGAAGCACGGGCAGAAACAGCAGGGACTCAGTCCTAATGTGATGAGCTGCATGCAGCCATGTCGATAATTAAGCCCAGCATGCTTCTGGGAAATCATTCTAATGACATTCCTCCAACTACCTACATATCTCAAAACATTTCGCTTCAGGTGATCGCGTGTAGGGCTGAAAGTAAAACACAACTGCAGAATAAATGTGTAAAACAAAGGCTCGGGATGGATGGAAAAAGAGGGCAGCGGAAGAAAAGAGACAAATTTTAACTACATTGATGGATAGATATAATTCTTTTTACATCTCATGAGCACATTTAAAGACAAAGAAAGAAAAATTAAAAGTCATAAAACTGAAGGTGAGTTCAGGGTACATAAGTAAAGATGAACAGAATGAAAAAGATCACACAAGGAAGAGAAAAACTGATTGGCCAACTCGATTTTTAGTCACGGCGCAAAGAAGAAACAAAGACTGCATACACTAGAGTCTGCCAAATCTATTTGAAGCCACAAGGGAATTACTTTCCACGGTCCAAGTGTGAGGGACTTGTCAAACAGGAGATCAAAGCACTTTCAGTAGAAACGGTTGACCGTTGTCAGCAGAGGCAAAAACCTGGTGACCTTGGGAGATGAACAAAAAGAGATAAAAGAGAGAAATTGCATAGAGAGGCCAGCGAGGAAATAAAATACAGGAAGTTGGGAGAGATTAGTGAGGCAATAAAATAGCTTCTGCTATCTTTAGAACGAACAGGACAGCCTGTGTACTGGTCAATCAGAGCCCAGTAATGGGTCTCTTTATCACCCAGTCATTCAGCTCATTCACAGAGATCCAGTGGCGGTTCAAGCCCTCCAACTAGAATGACTTTCAGAGTGTAAATACTGCATTAAGTTATTTTAACTTGCACAGGCATTTTGCGTGTTTGAGGCAGTCTAATATGACTGGGTGAAATTTAATAAATGTGTGTTGTGCTGCAGGAAGAAGAAACAGCTGCAGATAACAGCAGAACGTTAGAGATAAGACATAAGGGAGTTTCAGTCCGAGCACGTATTATGGATACTTTCAGCCAATAAAGACATCAAGACATTTTATTTTTCTTCCTGATTAACATGAAGACGGAATAAGAGAGTCAATTTCCAGTTGTGGCAACAAAAATATTTAAGAATGGACTAAATGAATCATTAAAATATCAATAAATGTACCCAGTACCCAGTTAGTCACACAACATTTTTACAGGATCCAGACAAAGACCAGTTCAGTTGCTAAACCTGTGAGCTCCCAGTGCATGATCAGCCATCTGAGCTCTTGCTTATGACTCCATCCTTGGAGCTCTGCAGTGATGACACACAAATCTAACACACTGCATCCAATCTATCATCTTAATTAATTCCATTTCCATATCGCCATCTATTTTTTGATGTACCAAATTAATTCCCACTTCAGACAAATTGCTTGTCCTTGACTTTCTTATCTGTTATGATGCGCCCCTCAAAAAAAAAAAAAAAAAAAAAAACATGGTTGTGTCAGTGTAGAACCTAAGCAAACCTAATCCCACTTGGTAAATTGAATTACAACGGGAGACAGAGTACCTAAGGTGTGGGCATGGTAAAATAAATATTAATACAACAAAAGAGAAAGTGGTGGCTGGATTAAAGGCATTAATCAATGATGAAGTGATGATGTGTGAGGAAAAAGACTTGGAAGAGAGGATGGTTTGTATGATAAAACCTGAGGGTGGGTTCCTGTGATCCATGTGGACAGCTTTGAAAGGTGATGTCTGTGTGCACGTGAGTACAGCCGTGTGTCTGGCATTAACCCCATGATTGTGTTGACAGCCTTTGGCCCCGAGTCTAAGCCCTTAACCATCTCCTGGGTTCAGTCGCTGCCTCGGGACCAAATCAAATGTCAGCAGTGAAAGCCGGAACAACCCGGTGACACTGGTGGATAAATTGTTCATCCAGCTAAACCACAACTCACACCTGTGCAACACAGTAGTGAGAAGAAAGGTATAGTCAAACATATCACAATTAATATAGATGCTGAAAGAACAGGTTCAACTTCATTTGACCTAAGAAGGTTACACAAAAAAGCAAATGAGACACGTAACTGCCACAAAGAGAGGCAGAACAACTGTAAAAGAGATGAAAACAAACAAATAACTGATGAGTCAATAAGGCAATACTCTAATCAAGAATCATGCAAACAATAATAACATTAAAACATGTGATTTTTTCTTTTTCTTTCTTTGGATCAAACTGACTGAAAGCAACCATAATAAAGTTTATTTAAAATAAAGGCCATTCGATTTTGGGATGATTTCACAGCAGGACATTTAACATTGTTTTTTTTGGTATTTATTTTCTACACTGAATAAAATGTGTGCTTTCTCAAACCACTGTTGTTAATATTGTGCAGATACATTTTTTCTTTTTTAGTTTTGACATATTTTACAAATGAGTAAAATCAGCCTATTTTTCAAAATGTTACCCTATCCCCCCCGAAGTGCATGCATGAAAATAAGATGTAAGGCGTTTCCTTTAATAAACATGCATATGTATTAAAATAAGTGCTGTATCCTTTCCAGATGTGTGATGGATCATACTGTAGAAACCGCGACCCCCGACGGAACAACACAGTTATAAAAACAAGTGCAAAATGCATGAATTCATGAGATAGGAGAAGAATGGGACACTTATTTTCCATCTGACTGCCGCACATTTTTCAAATCACAGAATGGATTTTAAATGGCCTTCCCACATCCTGGCATTGCAGCACTTCCTCAGCACACAGACGACCCTGCGACTCCAGAGAGAGAATATGAGAAGCCCTGCTGCATGTATTCACCCTTTCTGTATAAAAGAATTTAGCGTCTACACACGTTTTTTTCTTTTTTTTTTTAAGTATTGCCTTGACAGCATGGCATTTTTAAAGTAGAGACATAAAGAAGAAAAATGGATCATTATGAATGTGATGAGAACAAGGAAGCTGTAGACAAAAGAAAATCAGAAGCACCCGAACGCAGCACAGCAGCTATTAATGGGTTGCTGATAATCAGTTAGTGATTAGAATGGTGACGATATGACTCTGAGCTGCGTAAGTAGTCTCAAAGAGAATACTGGATGTCTGTTTGTGTGACTGTTGATCCCACTGGCAAATTTTAAATATAAGTAAAATAGAGTTTAAAAAGAAAAAAAAAGACACGGGTGCTCATTTATAAAACCATCAGCAGGATCTTTACAAAACGTTTCTGTACGACCAAAAGCTGAAAATAAAAAGAAAATAAAAATCTGATTTATAAAACTGTGTGTATGCACACTTACAAGCAATTTCCCTTTATAAATCACATACCATCAAGACGTTTGCACATGTAGATTTGCTGCATGTTCTGCCCTCAACACACCCACATTCTACCATAGATGGTCAATGCAAAAGACTTTGTGAATGTTTCTGCATATAAATCAGCTTCTGCCAGCCACCATGCTCATGTGGCTGTCTGTCTGTCTGTTCTCTGTGTGGAGCCAGGCCACCGTGACACTGAATATGTCAGAACCATGTTTGAGTCTCAAATAACTTGTACCTACATTTTTACGGTTCATACGGACAAATTCAATTCACCCAGAGCGCTTATCGCAACATGATTACATTTAACTGCGCCACTTACAGTTGAGAAACTGAACATTGCTGTAAATTGTCTTTTAATTGTTGTTGTTCTCCTAAACTGTGAGGAAACTGGATGTACTGACTGGTCATGGTAAAAATGCCATTCAGTTTAACATTATAGATTGTTGATCATTTCAAACATATACCTGTCAGTTAATTCCCGCTGCAAAGAGCCGTTTTTTGTTGGGTTTTTTTTTGCCAGAAACCCAAGGGCTGGGTCAACAGGAACGGTTCTGGCGGGTCAGTCTGTTTAACACTGGACCCAGTTCAAAACATAAATCCAAAAGCAATATCTATTAATCAGTCATCATCGGAGGCAAGGAAATCTTAGTGGCCCGGAAAAACTCTCCATCTTGTTCCATTAATCCTCTAGAAGTGCCAGCATATATGCAACTTTATGCATGAGTGCCTCCAAACTATTTATATATATTTACTCTGCGATTAGACTGATTAATACACACCTTTTTACAGTTAATTCATCAAACAGTTCTATCCACCTCTCTATAATATGACTTGGAGATGGCAGTATGATATATGAATGTACTGCGCTGGGTGTTTATGGAATAGTAATGGTTCACTGCAGGAACACATCCATGATTCTGTTTATGATTACGCGGATCTACAAGTCTGATATGAACTGAAGTTAAATGGATGAGATGAACGTGGCGCACCATCTGCATCTCCAATTTCCTGTCTCCAAAATGTTTGTGCACAAGGTACAAAAGGTGCACACATTCTGTTCTGCTTTGTGTGTTTGCTATGCTTTCTCTTCATGACAATAAAAACATATTAACAAAAAAATAAATTCAGGTAAGAAAACAAATGAGTCCAATGTGCTTAATGCTGGGTTCACACCATACGATTTTGGGCAATCGCAGCTCAAAAACGCTGGTCAGAAACATGAAGGAATTGTTCTCAGGGAGTCACAAAACCCAGCATAAGAGCTGGGATGTTTTGTTTGTTTGTTTTTTCTTATCATGGGTGTAGATTTATGTAGGGATATTCCAATACTAATAATTTGGATTGGCAGAATGGTCCCTACTACTATTTCAGCAATATCTTCAAAACAACCATTTTAGGCACACTAGAATTTGACTGGCTAAGATAAATCCTGCTTCTGTACATCATGCACACAGTAGCCTATTCCAGATTACAGACGTCCAGTGCCTGCTCTAATGTAGCCTAATATTTACCTTTCCACCACTATTTTTTTTTTCTTTATAGATATTAAGTAGTCTACAAAAAAGCAGAACAACACAGATCATGAGTAGTTAATTATATAAGCTAACTAATGTTAGGCAGTTGTTACAGTGATTTAAAAATAACAACACCAGTAACAACACGATATAACACATCTGTAATGTTGTTACGGCCCCCAGGCCTCTCTGCTTTTATGCAAATCCGGGGATTGTTATTGCATCTTTGTGATTGGCTCCGGTTCCTGTGCGCCCCTACTCAGCGGACTGAAGACAGTATTCATACGACGATGCTCCAGCACCAGACAACAATTGGCTCCTCCGGTCCTCGTCCCGCCTGCACCTGATTGCTGGCAGTATAAAGCAACCTGGACGCCACTGGACTATGAGCGGCTGATAGTTGCGCTACAGCTGGCTCCTTTGACTCTGTAATTGTGATTAGTGCGATCTCTGGCTTTAGATCTGACTCCGATTTAGTTGTCCTTAGTTTTTGTTTAGCCTCATAAGAAATTGTTTGTAAGCCCGTTTTGAATTACTTTATTTTGTTCTGTCTAACCAACCAAATAAACACCTTAAAGCTCCCCGTTTTCCATCTGGGCAATATTTTATGTTACGGTCCGCTGTCGTGAGCCCAGCCGGTCGTAACAAATGTCCCTACAAACCTTTACGCTTGCAATCAGGTTGCTAGAATTAAAAATAAAACAGGTCAATGCAGACTACTACTAAAAAAAAAACCCCAAAAACAAATGACGAGAAGGTGAAACTGAAAATTCATTAAAACATTGTTAAAAACAAAGTTCATACTGTGACCAGTCAATATGAGAACATACAAATCAATGGCTTTGTTGTTGTTGTTTGTTTTTCTGCTGGATAAGACCAAATCTACATCCCTTATGCAGTATGAAGGGACTTTTGTGATGTCCTGTGGAACCCTCTGAATAGTTTTTGTTTTGCTTTGTCTCTTTCGCAGGTGCTCTGTCAGCTGTATAAAAGCTTTGCAACTTGCACTTTAAAAGTACAATGCATTATCAGGTCTGTACTCAGGAGGGTGCACAGACTTGCTGAATGAAATGATTTTGGACACAGTTTAGAAACGGTCTAAATCTATAAGAAAAAAAAAAATCTAAGAGAGATTTTACAGAAAAAATAAAATGAAGTCAAAGATTTGCTTCAAAAGAGTGAGATGGAATGATGCTGCAGCCTCACAATACAGAGGGGTCCTGTGGTATGGGACTAACCTGTGTGATCACTATTTGATGATGTATAGAATGTTTCATGAAGACTGCTGGATGCAGCCGAGTGCTGGGCGTTGGGGGTGGAGTGCAGAAACATAATGAATCCTTACAAGAGACATGGGACCCTGCTGGGCTTCTGTAATGAACTCTGCTCCACAGTGGCTCTCTGACCCACTGGCATTAAGGAAAAATGGAAGCCATTACCCTCAGCCGTCACCACAGCGTACCAAGAAGGAGAACCTGGAGCAGACACAGGTGTGTGTATGTGTGTGTGTGTTTACTGGAAAGGAACGGGATAATGCGGACAGGACACAGCAGTGGCTCCCCAGCAGACAGGTTTCTACTGTTTATATGTAGAATGTGCAACTGCACGGCATTAACAAGCTGTGCAGTTGCAGGGATGTTCGTATGGGTGTGGAGTAAGATTGAACCCAGATGTATGAGATTTCAGACGAGTGGCACACATAGATGTCAGGGTTGTAGAAAAGATTGAATAATTCCTTTCAGTCACATTCCAGGAACAAGTTTCTGATATGGCCCAGGGATCAAAACGTCTTCCTTTGTCTATGAAAGTGTCGGCACAAGAGTGTGTCAGTACTACCTCACTAAACTCATCCTTGGTTGAATGTATCTCTTACGTGTACAATGTCTTTGTCTGTTGTGGGTGCTTTTCAGTACTTTGTGTGTGTTTTCTCACATTGCTGTGTTGCACCCAGCTATTCTTTAGCAGTGTAGATATGAACGGCATCCCAAGGGTATGAGAACAAAAGAGGAGCTCTTGTACTAATTCTTTAAGATTTTCTTTTTTTTTTTTGCTGCCTTCAAGAAAAAGAAAAAAAAAAGAAGATGTCTCCGTTACAGCAATTGCATCTTCTACTGTTGGCTGGACTCTCAAATTGGAGTGC
>JBAMYA010112545.1:0-19151 GCA_037176975.1 Arrhamphus sclerolepis
ATATAATATAATATGATATATGATATGATATGATATATGATATGATATAATATAATATGATATGATATATGATATAATATAATATGATATATGATATGATATGATATATGATATAATATAATATAATATGATATGATATAATATGATATGATATAATATAATATGATATGATATATGATATATGATATGATATAATATCGTATCGTATCATATAAAAATTACATTATAAGTGCATTTATTTGACACAAATTCTCAACTTTTTGTCATAAAATTGCAGCTTTTGCCAAGATCACAATTTAGTTGTCAAAAATGTTTTTACAAAACTTGTGATTTTTGTGATCATAAATCAGTAATTTCGTTTGATTTCAACTTTATGTCTGTGAATCTCAAATTTTGCAATAGAAACAAAATTTTTCCATAAATTCTGAAAGTTTTGCAAAATTGCAACTTTTTAGCAAAAATTCTCAACTTTTTGTCGTAAACTCTCCATTAGATTTGCACATTTTAGTTGCTAAAATCAGCGCTTTGACGTCAGGCTTCCACTTTTGATGCAGGAATAGCTGCTCAGCTTTCTATATTCTGTAGAAAAGGTCACCTTAGAGGCAAAGGGGGAGGGGCTTGAGCACCACCTGGAGTCTACCTGTTTGTTTTAGGTTACTTACTGAGAACCTGAAAAATCAGAGGGTCTGACTTTTGGGAAGTTTAGCTCCTTGTGAAAGAACTTTATGGACTTTAAGCAAATGAATCAACCAGTATTCTGGCAGCTGATGTCATCAATACCGACAGGTTCATGCCCCCTGTGTTACTTTAGTCTGGCAAACTCACATCATCTTCTTCAAGAGATATCATTTTAAATCCTCGTGTGGGTTCTGGGCCATTAGCATATTTTAAATCCCTTTGAGTTGGCTCTTAGAAGCTCCTCGCTGCAGTTTAATCACGTCTGTGGAGATGATTATCGACTAATTACTGAGGAAAACTGGATTTTTATATGAAACTTCAGGACTTTCATTTACAATGCATATCCAAAATACTCAAGTCGAGTCACAGTGAATCTAAAAAAACAGGTTTAAAGTGACTTGAGGTCACAGCTCAGCTATCTGGTGAAAGAAATCAGCTGTGGGAACTGCAACAAGTTACCACAGCTGCAGGTAGACTTCAGGTGGGGCTCAAGCCCCGCCCCCTGTGACTCTCAGAATGACAGTTGAGAAGCTATTACGTCTAACGTCAAAAAGTTCTTTTTTAACAAATAAAATAGAGTAGTCAAGAGTTTACAACGAAACGTTGAGATTTCCTTAGACAAAAATGTGCTTTTTATTGCAAAATCTGTGATTCTCTGACATAAAAGTCACAAATTGTATATCTCTACAAAAGCTGAAATTTCACGACAAAAAATTGGGAGTTATGGTGAAATAAGTGCAATTTTGCGTAAATTTCATGATTTTACAAAAATAAGTTGTGATTCGCTGTTAAAATTTGTTTTTGTGAAATAAAAAATTTTATGGCAAAAATAAACTTTTATGACAAAGAAAAATTGCAATTTTGAAACAAAAATGTGTGAATTTGGAAGGTAACGTCACAATTATACGAAATTCCTACATTTTTAACACAAAGATGAGGTTTTGTGTCAAAAAGCTGCAGTTTTGAGAAAGTCGACATTCTCCAGCAATGAATGTGTCACAGGGTTTACAACTAAAAGTTTTGTCTAAAATTTGCAATTTTGTGATTTTTACCCAAAAGAAAATTGTGCTTTTATGAAATATAAGATTTTATGACAAAAATGTTTATTTTTTTATGATAAAAAAACTTGTGAAAATGCAAAATCAGCAGTTTTAAAGCTGAAAATTCAGTCCAGGGGTGCACCACCAGGATAACGAGCTGAATCCCAGTTTGACCATTTCCCTGTTGTTGTCAGACTCTCAGTTCTGACTGGAAGAGACAAGTTTCGATCAGATCCTGCTGCTGCATTGTTCTGAGTAGCGTCCGAGCCCGCCAACATAAAAGCAGGATGATGTAATAGCTGACAGGTGACATGTCAGGTCAGCACTCAGGCTTCGACTTGAAGGCGTGGTTCAGGTGCAGCAGATTCTTCAGAGGCCGAGTAGCTGGACCTGTCTGACAACAACTACCATCAAGTCTGTGTTTACAGGTGTGTGTGTGTGTGCTATTCATGGTCCTCATGCCTCTACTCCACTCCCTGCGTCTCATGCTTCCACATGACAAGCTACACTAGCAGCATAAAAAACACAGGGAGATTTCAAAGCTACTATGCAACAATACCACTTCTGACCACACGAGGGCAGCACATCAGAAAGTCCACGTCAGTTCTGGTGTAAGACAAGTCAAAGTGCACCTCTAGAGGGTCAAAGTGGTACTACAAGACATGCTGACTCCAACCAGCAGAGTTTAACTTTCTCATGCGGTCAGAAGTTGTACCGTTACAAGAAAAGGATTTAAATAGGCCTATGTCAATTTCTTATATGCAGATGGGAAATTACAGATTTATTATCTGTTTTTATTTGTTTGTCATCTTTATCATAAATGTATTTTTGGTCAAACAACCAGAAATGCTGCTTTTGATGCCATCTAGTGCTCAGTAAAGTCAATGAGTTCCCATTTAAATTCATTTCCCACTGAAAACGTTTTATTTTTTTATTTTTAAGAATAAATAGAATTTGGATTCTAAAGCAGCGAAGATACTTTTCTTTCTCTTGTGGACTGATTTGATGATCTCATGTTCCTTCGGGCTGCACTGATTTAAAAATCTAGATTCTGAAAGATTCTAGATTCTAGGAAATAGATTCAAGATTCAAGCTCCTTGTTTGGTGTCAAACCTTCAGCTGCTGTTAGCTAATGTTGTCAAAATTACATCTTTTTGTTCCTAAATCAGTTTAAAAAAAAATAATTGTAAACTGGTGAATTTTGAAATGTCACAACTTGTTGTAAAAAAAGAAGTGAATTTATGTCATAAAATCTCAAATTTCTCAAAAATAATTGGGACTTTACATCATAAATGAATAATTTGTTTCTTGTAAAATTACACAACATTGTGACTTTTCTTATTTAAGAAAAGCAACTTTTTCTTGTAAATTTCTTGAAATTTTCCAAGATTGAGACATTTTGTCGTAAAAATCACAAAATACAAAAAAATCTATTTAAAATAAACGAAAATACTTTGAAGTAAATTTCATTTTTAAAAAAGAAGCAACTTTTTTGTTGTAAAAACAAACAAAAAAACAAGGGAAAAAAACTCACAACATTGCAACCTTTTGTCAAAATGAACAGCTTTTTGTTGTAAAATCCTCGCTTTTATGGAATAGTTGAAGCAACTTGTCGCAACATTTGCACAATCTTGTATTTAGTTCCAAGTGCATGTTGTCTAAAACCAGAACCTTCTGTGCAGAGAGCCGCCGCCGCGTCATCACCTTCATGAACTCAGGAAAACAGGTTTAAACAGCGACTTGTCTCACGAGTCGGCGTCTCTTCCTTCTCTCCAGGTCCTCTACAACATGTTTGCGTTTGTGGCCGACATGCCGCTGGTGGAATCCACCGACGTGTTTCTGGGAGTGGCCCGCTTCTTTGTGGTGGGGGTCGGCGGCGTCCTGTACGGCCTCCTGTTTGGATTCGTGGCCGCGTTCACGTCGCGCTTCACCAACAAAGTGAGAGAGATCGAGCCCCTCTTCATCTTCATGTACAGCTACCTGTCGTACCTGGTGGCTGAGCTGTTCGCCATCTCCAGCGTCATGGCGTAAGAGACGCAAAAGCACATCTACACCGAGAGAAAAAGCACACATCTTTTCTGTCTGGTTCCTTCCACATGTAGACAATCGCTGCCCTCCAAACTCGTCCCTCCACTTTTCTCCACGTGAAAATATAAAATGATACACCTTCATGAAAGCACCACATGAAAACCAGGTCTGCAGGTGCAGTCTGAGAGGAAGTGAGACAATGTCCCCATGAAGCCCAGAAGTTGCATGAATAAATCCAGAGAACAGGAAGAGAGCCGAATGGAACGAGTCTTATCTTAAATCATCCGCTTTCTCATCTTGATTTGATCATCTTTATCAGCTTCACTCAAGTTAGAAATGTTTTATTGATTTACAGACTTGGAAATGCAACCAGTTTGGCTGGAATGAGACATTATGAAATATTCTGAATATAGAATATTATGAAATAGTAGTGAAGCATGAAAGGAGACATTTCAGTTTAAAGTGGATGTATCTATTCACCCATCCATCCATCCTTCCATCCATCCATCCATCCACCCGTCCGAACATCCATCCATCCGTCAACCCATCCATCCACACACCCACCAGTCCGTACATCCATCCATCCATCCACCCACCCACCCAACCATCATCCTTCTGTCCATCCATCCATCCATCCATCCATCCATCCACCCATCCACCCGTCCGTACATCCATCCATCCATCCACCCATCCATCCACCCACCCACCAGTCCGTACATCCATCCATCCATCCACCCACCCACCCAACCGTCATCCTTCTGTCCATCCATCCATCCATCCACCCACCCACCCACCTGTCCATCCATCCATCCATCCATCCATCCACCCACCCACCCATCCGTACATCCATCCATCCATCCATCTATCCAAACATTTACCCGTCTGTCTGTCCATCCATCCATCCATCCACCCACCCACCCGTCCGTCCATCCGTCCATCCATCCATCCACCCATCCTTCCATCCAAACATTTACCCATCCGTACATCCATCCATCCATCCATCCATCCATCCATCCATCCATATGTGTTTTATTTTCTATTTTCTTTTTTTTATATCAAACTATTTTAGCTTTATCTCTTGAACGTTTTGTTGGATGCTGAGATATTTTTGATTGATGTTTAAATCTACTCACAGCTTCATGAAGATTTCATGAATGACTCCAGTGAGTCCTGGACCAGACTGACCCAAACCAATCAGTTTCTGTCGCTGTTTCGTTTGATTTGCCTCCAAAGCTGCTGTATTTCACCTCCATAAGACAAAAGCTGCTCTCCTTCTTTCCTTCTTTCCTTCTTTCCTGCATCTGCTTGGCCACAGCTTAAAGCATTACTGCATCCTGAACGTGCAAGACTTTGTTTATGAGAGACAAAAACGAGATGTAGTCTCCAGTTTATTACAGCACTAAGAAGATGTCTTAAAACTGTTTTAAAATAAGGACAAAGTTCATTTGGAGGACTTTCATTTATATATTTGAAAAGGAGAGTGTAAAGATCCTTCACATGCTGCTGCGCACTCAAGCGATATTTTGAGAAGTCCATTCATGCCATTTTTTTTAACCTTCTTCACTTTTCCTCCAGTTGATTACTTCATCCAACCGGATGGTGAAAAATGTCGTCAATGACCTGTGAATTAATTGAGCCACTTGTAAAGATCTGTAGTTGCTTGGTCTGAACACGGGGGCGTACGAACCGAACCCTGTGGGACTCCATGTGGCTCACAAGAAAACAATAATGTGATTATGAGACAGCACTGGCACGTATGGTGACCTTTATTGGTAGAAAAAAACAAATGGACAGAATAAGCCGAAGGTTTTCATGGTTCAGAGACGCTCCTTCACTGCTGCACGTCCTGGATTGCATCATCATGTTTTCTTTTATCTTGCGTGCAGAATCATCATCTGTGCCATAACCATGAAGTACTACGTGGAGGAGAACGTTTCCCAGAGATCCTGCACCACGATTCGCCATGTGGTCAAGATGCTGGCCACCATCTCTGAAACCCTCATCTTCTTCTTTCTGGGTGTGGTTACCATAACGACGGAACACGAGTGGAATTGGGCGTACGTCCTGTTTACGGTGCTGTTCGCCTTCTTGTGGAGAGTCATCGGTAAGAGGATCCGCTCAATCCCAACAAAGAAAAGCAGCCATTGGTCCATGAGTGCAGTGTCCGTGACGTCTCTCCTCTGCAGGGATTCTGGTGCTGACCCAGATCATCAACCCGTTCCGCACCATCCAATTCAGTTTCAAGGACCAGTTTGGCCTGGCCTACGGGGGCCTGCGAGGTGCAATCTGCTTCGCTCTGGTCTTCACTTTGCCAGATACGATCAACAGAAAGAACCTGTTTGTCACTGCTTCAATCGCCATCATCATATTCACTGTGTTCATACAGGTGGGCTGGAAGTCCTGAAATACCACCTCGCATCACTGCTTTTTTATGCCGCTTTGCTTCTCTGACAGTCGCTCTGGTCTGTCTTGTCTCCAGGGCATCAGCATCCGTCCTATTGTGGAGTACATCAGCATCAGGAAGACCAACAAAGACCTCAACACCATCAATGTAGAGATTCACGGCAGGGCAAGTGTCCTCTTACGTTTTCTCTTCCTTTTCTGCAACAGTAGTTAGTTAAAAAAAAACAAAACAAACAAAACAAAAAACACTTTCTTCTGTGTTTTAATCAGATGATGGAGCATGTTGTTAGCGGCGTTGAGGACCTGTGTGGACAGTGGAGTCACTACTACTGGAAAGACAAGTACTACTAACTTCAACCCAGCATCCCGGTGGACCAAGCTTGGTTGACTTCTGACTTTTATTCGTTTGCGTCTCTGTTCAAGATTTAAAAAGTTCAACGATCGCTTTTTGAGGCGCATCCTGCTGCGAGACAACAGAGCGGAGTCGAGCATCGTGTCTCTGTACCGGAAGCTGGAGCTGCAGACTGCCGTGGAGTTACTGGACACACGCATCGGAGACATCAGCGCAGCGCCATCTATTGTTTCTCTGCAGTAAGTCATCAGCCTCTTGCTTTCCTCTGAAAGATTCAGTTAAATCAAACATGAAAACAGCGACCACAGCAGCCGTTTAAATCTTTGTAAAAAAGGAAGATTAAGTAGAGTAAAACATGTATTTGGTGTTCTCTGTTTTCTGAAACATCATGAACAGGAATATTGTGATTTTCCTTTCTGTTTTTAGATGACATGCCAAATATTTCAAGCGTCAATGTCTCGCTCGATGAAATGTCTTCATAAACAACTCTTTAAGGAAGTCTTCCAACAGTCATTAGTGCCTCGGCTAAGTGCATGAAATGTTCAAGCTTTATCAAATTTGGCTGCTGCTGATGAATCTGTTTCCCATCATGAGGAGACCATCATGCTCTTCGCCCGTCTTAATGCCTGCAGTAATGACAGAGTATTACATTTCATATTCTCTTATTCTGTTCATTGTCAGTGATGAAAAAATGGAGGCATCTCGACCGAAGAAGAAGTTTCTGGCTGCAGATGTGAGAAAAATGCACGACATCCTGTCGAAGAACATGTACAAGATCCGAAACAGGGTAACGACCACAGGACGCTTGTTTTTGTTCATCCAAAAATGAGAAGTAGAGTTTGAAGAAGTGTCTCAGACCTGAGACTTCCCATAGATTGAGCCATGATGCTTTCAGCTGTAGATGTTATGACCTTATGAGGCAGTTTCTTCAGGGGTCAGTGAGACATCTGACAGCTTCCTTTTCAGCCAGGACTTTCCAGTTCACAGCTGGTGTAGACCAGTTACAGCCTGAACAGTCCAGTACACCTTCCTGGCACCTTCCTGCCATTTACCACGTACCAAACCAATGACAGCAAGGTAGATTTTACAACGAGTCATTTTGTGTTCCAGTATCCATACTTCAGTGAGTACACTTAAACGCAGTAAAACTCTTCACACTTAGAAAGTACAGAGAGTACAGCAAGTACGTATCGCATACCCAGTGGTCCACATAGCGAACGTTGCGTCACGCTTGTGTGATCACGATCACAGGTGTGACTGGTGTCAGTCATTCTTCAGCGTCTGCTGGTACTGGAAGTTACAGTCGGATTCAGAGGAACCAGACAGGAAAGGAAGCACGATGACTGGCCAGACGGCGATTACCTCAGAACTGGAGCCATTTCTGAGGTTCAGGAGAACAACATGATGGGAACACTGGATGGTTCTACTCTGATCTGGGTCTGTGATGTCACAGTTCCCTGCAAACCTGAACAGCTCAGTGAAAGAAACATTTTTAGATAAAGACCATCTGAAAAAGGGGACAATGATGGAGAGTTTGAGCCTGGAGTTACTCCAAACTCTACTCCAAAGCATATAAATGTGTATTTGATCTGCTCGTGATGGTGCGTCTGTCTCCTTCACCCTTTTGTTGAGGTCGGAAAATTGGAGATTAGGCTGCATTTTATGAAAAATAACTTTTAAAGCCTCAGAATATTTTTGGAAGAATTGATTTTAAAGTGAAAAGCACAGCTTATGCACATTTTGAGGTGTGTCAGTAATGTTGATGTTCAGATAAGCTGAAATTTGTTTTTCGAGTGGTATTTTAGGGTAATTATGTTAAAATTCTTCAGGGCGTCTGCTGAGATCTCATCAGGCTCTCGTTGGGTTTTATGCTGGATTTGTCCTAATTTGAGAGCCCAGCATTTAAGAAACTATGAATAATTCAATTTTCAGTGGAATGAATTTACTTCTTTCCAGTCTTTAGATGACCTGACTGTGTTCAGACATTCCACAAACCTTCTTCCATGTTTTCCAGACGATGGCTCACAGCAGCAAATATAATCTGCCTGACAACAGCCGAGCCAGAGAGATTCTGATTCGCCGCCACGTGAGCATCAGGAGAAGCCTTCGTGCTGGAAGTTTCCATGATCAGGTGAGTTTTCTTTTTAATCATTTCACTCATGGGCACCTCTCTGCCTTCTCATCTTTCCTCTTCCTCGTCTTTCAGCCCCAGCAGAACATCTCCAGGGCTCAGAAGTACCACTCCCTCCAGGTGGGAGGAAATCTGGCTTCTGCTCTTCAGTTCAAAAGACAAAGTCATGGTTTGTTTTAACACATTTTTGGCCGTCTTGATGATGTATAAAAGTGGTGGCTTTAATACTCAACAATGTTCTTTGGTATCAGCTGGTCTGGAGGTGGATGGTTTCCAGTCCTCTGCTGTGTCTCCACGCTCCTCCTCCCACTCAGTCGTCTCTCCAGAGGAGCCCCCATCTGCTGGGTTCAGGAGCTCAAACCAGAGGGGTTCTGGTTCTGGTCCCAGCTTCAGAGGTTCCAAACCAGTTCCTGCACCCAGGAGACCCAGCTCAGATGGAGTAGATGAAGACGGAGAGAACCAAAGCTCTGGAGTTCGAGCGCCACCTGCTCAAAACTGGGCTCCAGAAATGAGAGAAGAGGCAGGAGACCCTCTACTTCCACTGTCGTCACGGCGGTCTCCAGACTGGAGCAAGAACTGATCTCATGTTTCTGGAGACAGGAAGTCCTTCCACATTTATGGACATGGACATTGAACCACGTTGATTCTGAAAGGAGGTATTTGGAGCTGAAAGTTTCCATGCACAGTATAAAAAGACAGAACAGAAAAAACATGGACTTTGTTGTCCTGAAGACACTTCGGAACTAATTTGGTGGGTTGTTTAGAATCACTGTCCAACTGGAAGACCCATTCATGTCCAAGTTTTAACTTCTGTCTTCAGATGTTGCTTCAATATCCACACATTGGGCCTCATTCAAGAACATTTTCATATTCTTTTCTAAATTTCTCACATTTTTTCGCATGAAGGTCTTGTTTAATTATATTTTTGCTCTGTGCTTTCAGATCAAAGTTTCTGAACTTTTGAAAAGGGAAAGTTTCCTCTCATTGCCACTTTATCAGGAATGAATCATGAGAAACCCTGGTGACCATGAGAAAGAAAGCCATGTTTTTCTGCACATCATCTGTCTGGATGTTGTTTTCTGGGGACGAAGCCACCAACACTCCTGATGGAATCTTTTTGAAAACAGTGTTATTTAAGCAGGAATAGGCCCGGGACTGGGTTTCTGTGAACCACAGCAGGAATGCAGCTGTTCTCCTGGGCTAAACAAATAATTAAGTTATCTGACAAATAAGCTCATATAATAACCCATGGGAACACCGGGTAAACCTGCATAACCTGCACTTATGTCATGAAGAGTGGTGGTCATATGGTGAACCCAGATGCAGGAGAGCAGGCAGGAGGCAGGAGTATCCAAAATGCTGATATTTAATAAGGAACAAAAACCCAAAACACTGCCAGGGCAGAAAAATCCAAAAGAAACATAAAACAAAGCACAGAAAAAACAAAAACCCACAAACCAAACAGTATGGACCAGCACAGGACAGACAAAGACAGGACCTGATAGACACACAGGGGTAACGAGACACAGGTGAAACACATCAGGGGGACCAGGATCAGGAAAGTCAAACAGAACATAACTAGACACAGACAGGATTTCAAAATAAAAGCGTGACCAAAACCAGAAAAAAACCCAAACCAAAACCTAAACTATGAAAAGTTAAGCTGGAAATTGGTTCTCAAGAGGTAAAATAAAGAAACAAAGGCTAAAAGTGACATTTTAGAGCAAATGTTTCACAAAGTCAGCTGCTTGACATTCCAGTAATTTGCTAAATTTCACTTTAAATATTTTTGTGCTTTTTTATGTTTTATGTTTTTGTATGTCTGTTTGTAAATAAATGGACCTTTAATTATACATATTTACAACTCTAACAAGTGTGTTTGTCGACTAGTTAAGAGTGTATTTAGTTCAGTCAGCCGTCAGTGGCAATAATCTAAATTACTATGGAGGATAGAAAGTCAGTTTTGTATTTTTGTCTGTATTTTTTTGTTTTCCTCTGAGGACTGGATGTAAGACACACTCTTTAACTGGATATTTAACTTAATATGTCTCTTCTTGTCAAAAATATTGACTTTTTGCAACATATTTGACATAAAATTATGACTTTATGTTGCAAAATTGTGAATTTCATGCAGTAGAATTCTTTTGTCCCAAATTCAAGAATCTTAGCTAGAAAATCACAAATTTTTCAGGATCACAGCTTTTTGTCCTAAAATGTGAATTTTTGACATAAAATTTCAAATTTCTCAAAATTGTGACTTTTTGATGAATAATTGCTAAAATTACTAAAACTATAAATCCATCCATCATCTATACCCGCTATTTCCAGTTCAGGGTCACGGGGGTCTGCTGGAGCCTATCGAAGCTCACGTAGGACAAAAGGCAGGGGGACCCCTGGACAGGTCGCCAGTCCATCACAGGGCCTAAAACTATAAATTATATTTGCAATCCAAAATCACAAAAGAAAATCAATTCTTTTTCAAAACATATTTTTCAAAATTGAAATTTTTTTGCCATATAATGATAACAATGCCTGGCCTGATCATAGCCACATCTGGACAGATGTAGGGTCTGAAAACAAGCCACATCTGGACAGGTGTAGGGTCTGAAAATGAGCTGTAGGACTTCCAGGAGGCGGGACCAGCTGTTGATTCTCAAACTGCCCCTGCAACTGATCAGCGCTTTAACCAATCAGAGCAATGAACAAGGTGACATCTCCAAAGCAAATGAAATTCAATGATTGCTGCCACTTTTTCCAGAAGAATTTGAGAATAACTCAAACACTCAGACTTATGTCTCAGAAAAACGAAACCATAGTAACACAGCTGGCTACAGCTAACCTTTTAAAAAAAAAAAAAAAAAAAAAAAAATACTATTATTGATCCCTGTGGGGAAATTCTCTCTCTGCATTTGACCCATCTGGGCTACTAGACCCAGAGCAGTGGGCTGCCATGGTGCAGCGCCCGGGGAGCAGTTGGGGGTTTCAGGTGCCTTGCTCAGGGGTAGCTCATCCATGGATGTGGATGTGGGGAAGCACTTGTTCAAGCACTCCGCCCACCCACATCATTGGTACCGGCCGGGGTTAATCATGTTTAGATTACTTCTGAAATAGTTTCCTTTATCATGAGAGCAAATGTGGTTCGGCTCAGCTGCAGCTCAGGAAACAGCACCTGAGAGGGACTGATTGGCTCACCTGTGCTGCATGTGCCAATCAAGCTCCCTCTATTTAAACAGCAGCACTCTGGGTCTGCAGGAGAAGACTGGCAGGCCAGTGGTGTGGGGGTACATGTGTACGTAGGTGTTGGTTTGTGCTGAAAAGGACCCAAAATAAAGGTCTTGTTGAGAAGCTGCAGCCTCAGCTGTGATCATTGCCACCAGGGTTCCTGAAACCTTCACAGCAAGTTTACCAGATGTTTCTTAACATTTGTAAATAAGATGGACCTCATCCATCACAATCCCTAAGGGGCTGTCATGGAAGTCCAAGTCTTTAACTGTTCATAACGCCGGTTTAAACAACCTCCGCCACTTTGTTTAGCATCCAGACTACACCGTCTCAGCTGTCGTCATCACGTTAAAGCCTCTTAGAGACTCTACAACGATAGACTTATCTGATTGGCTCCCTGAGACTTTTGGACATTTTTGAAGCAACACAGCGGAACTTGAAACCGTAACCCAGAAAAGTTTCTAAAATAATTTTAGTTCACCGTGTGAGCTGAGACCGAAAGGCTGCAGGTCAGACGGCGTCCACGCTGGTTTCTCACATGGGCGACATCATTGCGGGGGTGCCCCAACTCCGCCACCGACATCATGCCAAAGCATCTTTTGATAACATGGGCACCGATTTTAGGGTTGTCGATTTTAGCCCATTTCCTGGGAGTGGCCCCCTCCATCTGGTGAAAGTGCGCTGTACTTTACTTTTACTTTTGTACAACACATTTAAATTCCTTTGAGTATGAAATGTGTTATATAAATAAACTTGCTTTGCCGCTTCTCTTCTGGAGCAGCTGGGGATAGAGCTGGGATAGAGCCGAAGCTGAACTCGGCGGGACCGGGTCCCATTGGGGGATCAAAATATACCAGTTGGGCTTGGAGCCCAACTTTTAAGGTCCGATTACAGGTCTAGCTGGGGACGCATCTAAGGCACAAGTTGTGGAATAAGGGGGAGGGGCAGGTTATTTGACAACACCATTAAGAGGCAAATCATCCACAAAGTATTGTTTTCAATGAATTAGATTTATGTATTGGGCATCCATTTTCTGTAGCTAAAAGCTAAAACACAGCTAAGAATAAAGGTAACGGTATTTAAATTAAACCAGACAACCATCCACTGGTGCCACTACTTGCTCCAGAGTAAGGGGGCTTCCAAAATGAAACAATATGGTTCAGACAACAGTTTTTACAGTAAAATATGTTCATGTATAACACTAAATCTATTTATTTTATTATTTATTTATTTTTTTTGGGGGGGGGGACCAGAGGGGGTGTTCACCCAGGGCACCAAACAGGCTAGCACCGCCCCTGTGTGCCTTTGAGTTTGGTTAATATTAGTCTGTATTACTGAAGTTTTTTTGTTCATAGTTTATTTAGTAAAAGAAGCCGGGAGATGATGACGTGATGATGTGTCCGGCTTCAATAACAACAACGTTTACAACGGTGGTAAGACACAATCGCACTTCTGAACCAGAGAGGGCGCTAAAGAGCACCATTTTTCATGGTGTTGCTTTAATGAGCTTCAACGGAGGGTAGCTAGATGGACGGGGCCTCAGGTACTAAAGTTGTGGCAGTTTTCCATGACCACGTTTGGATTTACTGAAGGTGAAATAAACGTGAGAACGTTCGCTCTTCCAGCAAACTTCAAGGATGGCACACAAACTTTTCTTGTTGATTTTTTTGTTGTTGACCCTTGGAGGTGATTCGGTGAAGTTCCAGACGTTAGGAATCTTTTCTCCAAGTGTCTGTATTGTTCATCAGCAGATATTTGGAGAAGTAAAATCTAAAATCTGAAACCAAAGCCCCAGATCAGAGAAAGAAGCTCAGACCATTTAACCGAATTTTGAGAACACAATCGCCATTGATTCTTTTTAGAAATGAGAGTGAGAACAGAAACAGAACAACTGAGAAAGATGGTTCACAACGGAGATGGTTTTAGAATGAACAGAGAAAAGAAAAGTGGAGCAGAGAAAGATTCAGGGATTTGGTTTTTGAACCGTAACACACATGGAGGTTAACTGATGCAGCTGCACATAAAAGCTGTGGCTAATTTGAAATTTTAAAATATGCCTGACTGACGTCGGTAAGATGTCCTGGATCAACCACGATTCGTAAGTCCTATAAACAGCTGGACGCGAGGCTCCAGCTGGTCGGGTTCAGGATGGGGGACTAAAAGTTCCTCTGGTGTAGAACTGTTCAGCGCTCCGTCAGGTGACAGCGGTTGTCCGCTGAAGATGTCGCAGGTGAATCGCTGTGTTTCATGTAGCGTCCTACACGATGCTGTGACATCATCGACCCCGCTCCACCACCTGGTCTGGATTTATTTTGCGGTTTGACGGATTCGACCACACGTCACCACACTGTCAATAAAACATGTATCCTGGCCTCATTTTCTCTTGTTTCCGCACGTTTCTTTCTTTGCATGAGCGGTTTCATTATCATATTTCAGTTGTTCTACTTCCACATTGATTGTGATGCACTGAGAGAATGTGCGTGGATTTGTGCGTTTGCGCGGTTTAGCACGTCAGATTTTTTCTTTTTTGTGTAGGCTGATTTAAAATGAAGTCCACGCAGGTCTCTGTGCATGTAAATCTGCATTCCCTAATGTTTTAAATATCTGCTGTAAAGATGCAAATGTCTTTGGAAAATTGAAACTTTTTGCCAAAAGAGGACCACTTTATGTACAACTTTTGCACGACTGCAACTTTATGTCCTATAATCGCTATTTTTTGGTGCAAAATAATTGGCAAAACTGTACATTTTGGAGGGAAACACCAGTGAGACTGAGAACAACTAAGTCTAAGTTTCTGCATCCATTGTTACTTCACCTGATGCATTTGTTCTGAGCAGGAATATAACCCTAGTCCGGTTTAAACAGAGCTCTTTACTCCAGGCAGAGGGCCCAGAGGTACAATTAAACCCAGAACAGAGATAGAGCAGCAGATGTCTTAATGTTCTCTTTTATTACTCTACTTAAGCCTTTAATGGCCTTCTACACCCACACGATCGTTCAAACATTACCTCCTAAAATCTCTCAGCCTCACAGAGCTAAAACCTGTACATGTCAATACATACATTACCTTATAATAGTGTTTCTTTAAGGTGCATCAAACGAACAAAAACAAGAAGAGCAAAGTGTTAAACTTTTCTGCTGACACATGGGAATTGACTCAAAAAACAGCTTAAGTGTTGCAGTGAAGACATTAGTGACTCTTTAAAAGTGTTTTACAACATTGCAGCTCGACATCTGAGGCTTTCTGAGATGATTAGTGGACGAGAGCGAGCAGAGGCAGATTTACATCAACGTCAATACAGAGAGGAGACAGCGCAGATCTGCTGTGCACAGATGCTTTGAGGTGGCAGACGCCGTCTCCTCGTCTCCACGGGGAACTAAATACATAAATTAAGCCGCAATCTATGAGCCAGCAGCGCTTCACAGACAGAAACGCAAAACGACTACAAAGAGTCGTGAAGCGACTCAGAAGAGCCACGGAGACATTACAGCACAATAACGCGACAGAAGTAAGAAGAAGGAGAGACAATAAGGACACAACATGAAAAATCAGCTCAAAAAAAGGAGGAAAATATGAGTAAATGGGCTCAAAAACAACTGCAGACATCAGAAATACTCCCAATAAATGGCTAAAATACACAATAAGATCAAGAAAATAACAATAACTATCTTCATGTTTGACCGTTTATTTTAGATCTTTTAACGCTCAGTTTTCTGACTCACTTCCAGGTCCATTTATTATCATATTTAGATTTAGTCAGGGCAGGAGACATGGTGGGGGGGTTATGCTCATGCATGTGATTGCTGATTGTGGCGTACGTACAGAATGTGAACGCAATCACGTGGATGCTGTTTCATATATCTGAAGTTTTTAGTATGTAAGTAAGTAATTTGAATTTATAAAGCACATTTAAAACATTGAAGTTTTTTTGCGTATTCAGATTTTCAGCTTTATGCTTATACTTTGTAATAAAAACAATGTTTCAAAATTTTAAAGTTTCAGTCAGCCACAAAGATTGTCAAAGTCTAACTTTACTTCATCCTGGGCCACACCATCACCATGGTTACCGTTAAAGGGCCACACCATCACCATGGTTACCATTAAAGGGCCACCTCATCACCATGGTTACCGTTAAAGGGCCACACCATCACCAAATTTCACAAAACTTGCAACCTCTTTGACTTTTGTACTAAAATCACATTTTTTATTGTAAAATTCACAAATTTTTAAAAAAGGGAAAAAGAAAACATTTTGTTATCATATTGCAAATCTTGCAAGACCAAGTGTTTTTTTTTTTAATTAGACTTTTTGTCCTGCAATCACAAATCGTGACTTTTTAACTTAAAATGCTGACGTTAAATTACAACAGACATAAAACTGTAAACTTTGTATAACAAAACTGAGGGTTTCGTACTAGTATTGCCAGTGTTTCTCATAAAGACTTTTTTTCATTAAGTTAAAATTTTATTTTGTTTTAAAATGGCGAAGTTCACGAATCAAATCAAATCAAATCAAATCAAATCAAATCAAATCTTTGCCTATGTTTTTGTCATAAAATCAAAAAAATTCACAAAACCTGTAACATTCATCATGAATTTGAGACATTTGCTGTAAATTAACAATTTATTTCTGGTAAAATCAGAATTTATAAAAAAAAAAAATTCACTTTTTTGTGAGAAAACTAACATAGTGGTACTACAAATGTTATAAAATCTTGATTTTTTTTTACCTTAAGAATTTCTTTCTTTGGAAAATAACTTTTTGCAACATTTTGACAGATTTACAATGTCATAAAAAAGGAATTTTGTCATAAAATCTCAAATTCTACAGAATTTGTGACTTTTAACATACAATTCATGCTCTTGTACTACAATTACAAATATGTATATTTTAGATATTTTCTTTCCAAAAAAGAAAATTTTGTAGTAAAATGATCAGTTTTGCAATGTTGCATCTTTCTTTCTTTAAATTAAATTATAAAATCTCAAATGCCTTTATCATGAAGCAGACTTTTATAGTATTTTTTTTTTATTTTCTTTTGTAATATCACAAATAAAAAATCTTTTTTTATTCTACAAAATAAATTTTTGTACAATGGTGAATTTTGTTGATTGAGACTTTTAATTGTCACAAAATTTTAACTTAAAATTACTTTATTAGCAAATATCAAGTTTTTTCAAAATTGTGATATAGAATTAAAAACACGTAGAGGTTGAATGACAGTTGTCCAAGAATTGAGCCTTGAGACTTTTATTGTACAGTCACAAGCGTCACAGAATGTTCACTTTTGACCTCAAAATTTCAATGTTTGGTAAATTAAAATTGTTGGTACATATCAACATTTTGCAGCATTTTGACATAGAATTAAAAGCACGTAGAGGTTGAATGACAGCGGACCAAGAATTGAGCCTTGAGGGACTCCACAGTCATGGGAATAAGCTCAGATTTACAATCACCATGGAAACAACAAAGCTCCCGCCTTCAAGATATGACCTTAATATAGTTAAGATTACGTAAATAAATAAACATAATTTTAACTCTTTGTCCCTAAAAATGAATATTTCTTTTTTTTTTTTTCTTTTTTAAAGTCACAAAAATCATGTTTCCTCAGAAATCTAGTTTGAAGTTTATGATCATCTTTAAACACTTTTACGAGCCAAATAAGATGAGGTGGTGGGCCGGATTTGGCCCATGGGCCTTGAGTTTGACACAAAACAGCGATAAATAATTATAAAACTCAAGAGTCTCTCATGGAGATAAATAAGAAGAACCCAACAATAATAACACTGGTCTGGTCAACCCTCCACCACCACATATCTAGATATTTTTATTCCAGATATTTAGATATTTTTGTCCCTCTCCTCTCTCCGTCCTTCATCCTCTCTGTCCTGTCTCCCTCCACATGTCTTCCTTTACCCAGCTGGCGGTCAGCAGGAGGGTCCCCCCAGAACTGATCCAGATCCTGGTCCAGGTTTAGGCTTTGCCATGTGCTCAGGGATCATGATCTGGATTTCTGAGAAGAACTAGACGACTCCGTTGTAAATAGATGTTTTGTAAATAAAACTGAATTAAAGTAAAACCTTGAAGAAGCCACTGGACTCAACAGGAACAAAAAAACCCAGATAGATGCTAAACATGAGAAACCAAACATGAAATGAGCTTTTCAGCAACGTTCATGTTTTTGTGAAGTTCTGCGTTATCGTAGGGAACAAAGTGCAAAAGTCATCTTTCACGGCAGGAATATTTTTCATGTTAATGCGGCTCATTACGCACCACTCAGCTTTGGAAAAGTATAATTTTTAATCCCCCCCCCTTGCTTCCTGCACAGCTGTTCTAATTAGCCATGTTTCAATGTGATTGGCACAGTTTTTTACTTTTTTTTTTTTTACTGAAAACCAACTCGGTATGAAACAAACTATTTTCTTAATGAGAAAAGAAAGAAATGAACTTGTGATGGATGCAGAAATTAAGAAGATGAATGTGGAGGTTAAATCTGTGGGCTTTAATCTCGGACCGTCTGTTTGCAGCGAGTCTATTTGCGATTCCAGTCTGCATCTCCGCATCATCAACGCCGTCAGCTCCGTGAAGAAGAGGACATCTTCAGGGAACTTCTGCTGGCTTAATGATCCCTCCAACTCCTCAGCCTTTAATTACATTTTCTCAAGTAATTACGGCGGCAGAACAGGGTTTTCCCCCACAATGCCGAGCTTTTATAGGATTAAATTATGATTGATAATGCTGGTTCAAAGAAAAACACGCTGCATGAGCATGATCACCGCTGCACATGGTGTGAGGTATAAGCCGAGGTAGAAGATCAGCTCGTTAGCCATTTGTTACGCTTTCCATCATTAAAGAAACACATTAATGCTGCGACTTTCTCTTCTTCTGTGTGATACTGACTCCTTAATTCTGTTTCTGTAAAGCCCCGTACAGGAAGATCACAGAGCTGCAGCTTAACGTGAATACTTTTAGATATTCACACTTAAATAAGCAAATAAATTATGAAACAATCAATAAGCACAAACTCAGCCAGTCAGATGAATCTTTAACGAGGACCCACGTCACAAAGTTCATCCAGAGATTAATGACTCAGGCCAGAAAGTCACGAGAACCTGAGAACAGCGACAAAGTTTAAAAATGCCAGAAGCTGCTTCATCAGGAACCTTCTTCACCAGAACCACCATGACCAGAAGTATCTCCACTAGAACCACCTTCATCAGAACCTTCTTCACCAGAACCACCATGACCAGAAGTATCTCCACTAGAACCACCTTCATCAGAACCTTCTTCACCAGA
>JBAMYA010112556.1:0-19151 GCA_037176975.1 Arrhamphus sclerolepis
GCAGCCGCTCTCCACCTCAGTTATTCCACCTTAAAGCAGCTGCTCTCCACCTCAGTTATTCCACCTTAAAGCAGCTGAATCAAACGGGCGGTAGCAGTGAAGTTTCCTCAGAAATGTTCTCGTTAGAACTTTATGATCGTCATTAAACACTCTCATGGGCCTGATGAAATGTAGCGGTGGGCCGGATTTGGCCCATGGGACCTTGAGTTGGACACATGAGATATAGATGATTTAACATGGCCATAATTTGCCATATTGGCATTAAATCACACATAATTACGACTGCAGGTTCTCATTTGTGAGAGTAAGATTCAATTTTCTGTTTATTATTAGTTTATTAGCTTTAAAGCTTTGTAGTGAACGCAGAGAAGACCGACTCATCTGTGCAGTGATGACAGTTCCTGTTGGTTCCCTGTTTAGGACAGTTCTTATAAATCTGAGCTGAGGCATCTTCAGTGAGACAGCCTCCCTGTCTTTGCTTTTCCAAGTACCAGAATCATCAGTTTAACCCAGGGACGGGTGATGTGACCGTTTGATTATGTTTAATGAGCATTTGTGTTTAGTTCACTGATAAGGTTTTTGCTGCACATGTGCACATCTGGTACAACTGGGAATTTTTCTCTTCAATGAAAAAATACCTATCATTTGTCATTTTAAAATAAGTGAAGTGAAACACGGATGTGCACTGCAGGAAGCTTCCTGTCGTGATGTGGCAGAGAAACTGCTAAAATTTCAAAATAACGCATTTTATTTGACAGAACTTTGCCTTTTTTAAACGTACAATTTCTGGAAAGTACAAGACATGGGAAGATATATGACTTTAAAGCAACACAGAGGAACTTGAAACAGCGTTTCTAAAATCATTTTTGTGGCACTTCAGCTTATAACACAAATCACAAAGACTGAGTGCAGAAGACTCAAACATAACTGGTTAATTGCTGTTCTTTAATTTGTTTATCCTCTGAAACTCTGAAACCAGTGGAACTTCCTGATTGCCAGCATGTGGTTATACAGGTATAAACCCCCCAAAACTAGTTTCAGAATCAGATTCAAAGGAGAATTATCAGTGTCCGTATCAATAATTCAACATTTTCAATGATCCACAGACATTTATGTCTGTTGATGTCAAAAATCTGCCACAATGCAATTTTGATTCACTTGAATTTATATCACAAACTAAATTCTTAGTACATTTTTCTTCTCTGTCAGCACAGAAAAACAACAACAGTAATAACTAATAATAATAATGATAGGCATGAGTACTTGATGATGATTACAGGTATTAATTTTGTATTGATGTTGTTGGATCTTTCATTATTTCATCAATATGTCGATGTAGACGGATGAGTCTGCATCCATCCATCCATCCTCTAAACCTGCTTTTTCTGGTTCAGGTCCACTGGAGGTCACGGCAGCTTCTTGAGTTCCTTCTGTCTGTTCCCAGGCAGGATAAAAGCTGCCATCGCATCTGCTCATCGATCTGATTCTTTATTGATCCCCTTATCAGCTGCAGACTGAGTTTCACTGATTAACGAGGGTTTTATCCAAACTGCAGCTGCTTTAAAGATAACCTCGCCGACAGTTCAGGAACGTGATGCCTTCAACGCCAACATGTTGTGTCGCTGCGCTGTTGAAAGTCCAAATACATGTTTAACTTACGTCAGTTTAATCTACATTTTCAGCTCCTGCCAGTGTTTATAAGACAATAACAGTAAAAAAAAATCATCTGTTTTCATTTGGAATTTGAAAAAATAAATAAATAAAACCAAAAAGGTAACCCAACATACCGATTGATTCATTTCAGATATACTTGATTTTTAAGTTATTTCAGATAAAATGACCCTCATTGAAGACCTATATGAGGAAAATATCAACACCGTCAAAAATCCTGCTCCATGCTTGTTCAACAACAACGTTTTTATGAAATTCACTGAAAATTATCCCAGCTGTTGATTCCAGTTTAACTCCTGACGTGTTTGGAGATTTGTGGAAAAAACCACCATCAAGAAAAAAGCCCCAACCTTAATGATAAAATATTTCTACTGGTGGCTCTGGTTGCTTACATCCGTCTCATTTTTGCTCTGTTTGGTCCCCAGATTCCCAAGAAGACACCAGCATCATCAGCTGCTCCAATCAAGTTCATCATCACAAAAACTGTGAACAGCAAAGGTCTCAGTCCTCAGACGTCAGTCACTCCTGTGATCGCAGGTACGTTTGCATGAGCAGAGCTCATCATTGAGGTTTGGAACCAGTTCTGCTTCAACTTGAATGAACCCAGATCTTTCTTCCTGCGTGTCCACAGGACGGGTGGTGACCCAGACTTCCCCGATGGTGTCCCCCAGGACCATAACACTCTCTGAGCCCCACAACACTACGATACAAAGCATTCCCGGAAAAAAGATTGCCATTTCACCGCTCAAGACTCCCAGCAAGGTACGATGTTGTTTTACATTTGAGAAAATCTGCAGAATGAAGCATTTCCTGCTGAGTTGTTTTTTTTTGTTGTTTTTTTTTTAATATGAAAGCATTTCGACCACATACAACAGATAAGTTTAATTATGAGTAGTTATGTTAGTTGTACTGATCATGTGTTGAAATGTGTTGATGTCCCAGCTTCAGCTTGCAGAGAACTTGATGTTTCTGTTAGCTGGCTACCTAACGACTTTTTATATGGACAGTTTATGCTCTGTTTAGAAGTCGAACTTCTTTCTGTGTCATCTTAAGCCCTTTTCACACTGTACTAGTGTTATCTGGGGCCCTGCAGTCATTTTTAAATTACACCCCAACATCTGTGTTTTGTTTTTTGCTTTTTTATGTTTTTGTTTTTTTTGGTTTTTTTTATTATTATAGCACATTAGGACGGGATCAGTGAAGTCTGTGTTTGATTATAATTTACAGACATTAATTCCTGGATATGTTGTCAGATATATTTATGAAATGAGCACTGGACGAGACCCTAAATGTAGTTGTGGTGTGAGGCGGGCCACGTAATAAAACTATAAAATGCTCACTTGAATGAGACGTATGTGCTTACTGTCGTCGTAACTTTAAACAGAACAGTAACTGACACTTTCGTTGTTGTAAGCTATCATAGTTTTTCTTAGCGTATGCAGCCGTCCATCTCCTCTTCGCTCTCCTGCTGCTCTGAACTTGTCTTTTTGTGGGTCTCCATGTGAAGCTTAATGTTGACACATGTATTGAATTTGACATCAGAGCGGTCCTAGAAGAAGGTCTATCTTCTAAGTATCTTCTTCGTATATCGCCATTAACTTCATTGTGCTGGCTATCAGCAGGAGGATCACCCCTAGAACTGAGCTGGGTCCTGGTCCAGGTTTCTTTCCAAGAGGGAGTTTTTCCATGTGCTCATGGAAAGAGAGACGCCATGTGTTCTTATAGACACTATATAAATAAAATAGAATTGTTGTATGAAGTTTTTGTTTTTCAGAGCAAATATGAATGTGTGAAACATGGAACATTGTTATTACGGGTTTATGGATGTTATCAAGGATAAAATTCATCATAAACGTGTGAGGCTGAAAAGAACATTTCATTTTAGACCAGTAATTCAGTTGGGCATTAATTAACTTTCCCTTATGTCCGGAAGAATACATAAGTAGAGACCCAGTCCAGCACCGAAATCCTGGTTCACTCACTTGTTACATCCCGCATCAACTACTGCGATGCCGTCCTCACCGGACTCCCCTCCAAACTCATCACCCCTGTTCTCATCCAATGTCACCGGCTCACTGTACAATACTCCAACTACAAAAAGCTTCTCCTCGCCTATAAAGCTTTCCACAATCAAGTCGCCACCTACTTCTGTGACCTTTTTCCCTCCGCTCAACCTCGTCTGGACCGCTAACAATCCCTACGTCTCGCCTCACTACCATGGGTGCCTGAGCCTCCAGCTGCTCAGCATCCAGGCTCTGGAACTGCCTCCACTCACACATAAGACAGTCAGACTCGTTCAAGTCCAACTCAAAACTCACCTGTTCAAACTGGCAGACGTTTCATAACTGGACACTCTGCACTTGTTTCTATGTCGATGTTTTGTTTTAATGTTGTTTCTATCTTTCAAGGTTTTATTTCTTGTAAGGTGACCTTGGGGGACTTGAAAGATGCCTCTAAGTAAAACTTATTATTACAAGCTCATTTATTTTACTTCCCAGTAAAATGAGTAATGCTCCCTATAATGACTGAATGGTTTAAAAATAAATAAATAAAAAGTTCTACACCTGTTTCTTTTCTCCTGCTGAACATCATCCACCTTTCCTCCTCAGCTCATCTGAATTTGATTTTGGTTTCCCAGCAGGCATTAAGTAGCTGTCCTGTCGCCATGGTTACAGAATTGCCAGCAGAAATCCCTTAACCACTGTAGAAAATGTACCCAAATTTAACCTATTTGTGAATCAATGATTGTCTCAAAACTGCTGCAGTAAATTCCTTCCCTCCAGTTTGTATTCTGGCAGTTAGTTCTGTTTTTCTTCTTCGAAGTCACAGCATCGGAACTTGCAGACACAAACTCACAAACTTCACCAAATATTCAGAATCCTGGTACCAGCTTGGTGCAGAACATCTGTTCTCCTTCTGTTCCCTCTTGTGATTTGCTGTAGATGAGAATTGTTGTCCCTGCATTTCCAGTTTATATTTATTTATTTGTGTTGGTTTTGCTGTCAGGTGACTGTGGTTTCCGTAGCGTCTCCACCATCAAACACCTCCCAGAAATCGGTAGCGTTGCCCGTCAATGTAGCACTTGGCCAGCAGATCCTCGTCCAGCAGCCCACATCTGCTTCTCCAGTCAAAGTTCCCACCAGCCAGAGTACGGCGCAGGTGAGACCAGCTGCACACCTGCATGCGTGTCTGCATGTGTGTGTCCGTTGCCGTGACGTCAACCTGCGTCTTCTGTCCTATCTGGGTTTTCTCAGAGTATCAAACCTGTCCAGTCTGTAGCTGTGGGAGGAGTCAGCGGCTCCCAGTTCAAGACCATCATCCCGCTTGCGGCCCAGCCCAATGTACAGCAGATTCAGGTACCAGGAAGCAGGTTCCACTACGTCCGCCTCGTCACGGCGACCACAGCTAGCAGCCCAGGACAGCCCAGTGGTCCCAGCACCAGCTCAGTACAGACAGGTGAACATTTGCAGACAAACTTGGATGAAATGTGATGTTGTTTAGTGAGAAAACACCTGGAAGGTTCTCATGATGCGCCGTGTACCTCAGGTAAACCCATGGTGGTGAGCGCAGGAGCGGTCAGGATGTCGGTTCCAGTCGTCCCAGCACAGACCATGAAACAGGTAACCTTTTAGAGAAACACGATAAAGTTTCTTGCATACTTTTATTTGCTAATGTCTGCACCAGTTTTCCTGTCTGGTGGAAAATCAGCATCGGAGCCTGGACTGAGTTTCACCCTGCATCGTATTCCCTGCAGGTGGCACCTAAGCCCCTGACATCAGCAGCACAAGTGGTGACCACCACCCAGACGCAGCAGCGCCTCATCATGCCTGCGACTCCACTGCCTCAGATCCAGCCCAACTTCACCAACCTCCCCCCGGGCACCGTCCTGGCCCCGGCTCCTGGAGCCGGCAACGTGGGCTACGCTGTCGTTCCAGCACAATACGTCACACAGGTCAGCGTCGGCATCGTCACATCGATGCACCAGCTGCTACGGTTGCATGTGTGATGAGCATTAAGCCGTTTCTGCTGTTTTCCGTCCGTCTTCTAGCTCCAGCAGTCACCGTTCGTGACGCTCGCCAGCAGCTCTGGTTTCCCAGCATCCACTGGCATCCAGACGCAGGCCAAACTGCCTCTCAATGGGTAAGAAGGACAACGAAGCCAGATTCATAATTAGTTTCCAATGCTTTGCATTAAGAAAACAAATGGAAGAAATGTGGAAAAAGAGGAACCTAAGTGTTGGAAGCAGTAGTGAAAGCAGACATCAGCACAGTCTGAATCACTAAAACACTTTCTCTACTGCTTCTGTGTTCTTCCTGCATGAACTGCCCAGTTGGTTCATATATCAGAGGTGTCAAAGTTTAGTTCATCCTTGGCCACATCATCACCATGGTTACTGTTAAAGGGCCGGTTATTCTTTACTTTCTCTCCCAGCTACACTGTCAGCTTTCTGTGGAGTCGGATCAGGGCCGTAAGTTTTATAACTCAAAAGAAAATCTTGAATCTGAATAACTGAAATCTGAAACTTGAAGTTTTGATTAAATTCTCAAAATTTATTTCAATAAGTCCATTTCTTTCACTTGCAGGTACTGTGTTTTAATTCAGAACCTTTGTTTTTTTGAGGCAGGCGTAATGATTGACACTGCTTGAGATTCATAAAATTTCCAATTTTTTACTATTATTATTATTATTATCATTATTATTATTATTACGATTCATTTTTCAATGGTTTTCATGTACAATGGGGCAAGAAAAGTATTTATTCAGCCACCAGTTGTGCCAGCTCTCCCACTTAAAAAGATGAGAGGCCTGTTATTTCCATCATAGGTGGAAAAAAAACCCAGAAAATCACATTGTCTGATTTTTAAAGAATTTATTTGCAAATCATGGTGGAAAATAATTATTCACAACTCTTTTTAACTTTTAATTTATTTAGACACGATAGTTCAACAGTCATAAAATTGCATTTTTTTCTCCAATTTCACACATTTAATAAAAACAAACTGTAAAATGGTGAATTTCACAATATCACTTTTTTTTTTTTCCTAAAAATTAGAATTTTTGTCAAAATTTAAAAATAAAATGTAAAAAATCGAGATCTCTATCATAAGATTGAAGCTTTTGTACTAAAATCCCCTATTTAGTTTTTTTTGTCAAATCTTTAAGTGAGCTTGACTTTGACGCGTGACCTCCATTCTGGCGCCCAGATGTGAGCCAGATGAGGCACCTGTGAGCCTCAGCAGAAGCAACCAGCCAGCTCGGAGCCCATGGACCCAAGCGGTTCTTTACTTTTCAGCCTTTTTATGTCTCAGATGTGCCCCACGTACAAACGTTGGCTCAGCAAGCACATAATTGTTGCAGGAACTGGTTTAACCTGAGATGACGACAGTGGGACCTGCAGCTGGGACCCGCGTAGGCCTGTACAGCAGAAGAAGTCCTGCGCTGTCAGGTTGGACGTAAGAGCTTTAGACGTATTCAGGTTTACCACTTTAGTGCCAAACCAGTGGGCTCATCTGTGTAGAAGGTGTTTGAGAGGAAACCAGAGAGCTAGAAAAGACAGACGGCTTTAGGTGGAACGTGAAAGTCCAAAGACGTGCATGTTCAGGTTCAAGTGCAGGGGTGATGCTTCCGTCTCCCTCTTTAGTCCTGGAATGGACAGATGAACCCGTTTATGGTTGGCAGACTGAGATATGACATCAGCTTCTGTCGTTAACGCTTGTTGATAAGTTTTTTTTATTGCACTTGCAGTAAAAAAGTTTGTTTTTAGCTGCATCATATCAAAATCAGACCCAACGGCCACGTGTGCTGCCAGGCTTCTAAAGTCGCTTATTAAAATGCTTCCTCCTTTACCAACTGACAGAATGTACGTGCTTTTATTTCCTTTTTAAATGAATAATTTATCCCCTCGCAGCGTGTCGGCAGCAGAAACCACCTCCAGACCCAGAAAACCATGCAACTGCACCAAGTCCCAGTGTCTGAAGCTGTAAGTATCGCTGTTTAATGAAGGTAAAAGACGAGTCGTGATCTGTTTAATGCACGAAGCAAAAGTTTTGGTGCTTTTAATTAGTCCGTTATGAATATCTGGCCTTCTCCATTTGAATTAGAAGGTTTAGGAACCAAAATTTCACAACTGTTGGGCTTAGAATTAGAGGAGTTTTCATAACCATGTTTGTATTTGAGAAATCTCAAGTCGCTCTTTGCCGTGTTTCTAGATATTGCGACTGTTTTGCCAACGGCGAGTTCTGCAACAATTGCAACTGCAACAACTGCTTCAACAACTTGGAACACGAAACGGAGCGTCTCAAAGCCATCAAGGTGAGGGCTCACAGTTTCCGTAGACTCACAACCTCGGGCATCCTCTTCGTAGCAACGCATCTGCAGCGTTAGCTTAGAGGTCTCCAACCATATCATCTGCAGTCTAAAAAGGCCGGTCGATACCACCTCAGATCAATATCACCATTCATTGAAAAAGTTACATCCATTACGATTAATGAGCGTTTGTTTTAGTTTTGTTTATTTTTTTTCACCTCGTAGATGAGTGACAGCAATTATAATCAACTATTAAAAATGAAAGTACGTCTTTCATTTTAAAAGCACACGCAATTTATTTTTTTGTGACAAGCAGATTAAAATGTCATCTGCAAACAGGAAACTTTTCTGTTCTTGTCTTAACGTGTTTCTACCTACAATACTGTTGTCTTGAACAATCCCTCGGCTTCAAGCTTCAATAATTATTGCAAAAAGTAGAGGACTTATAGGACAGCCTGGTCGAGTTCCTCTTTCTAAACCAAATGAGTTTGATGTGTTACCATTTATTTTTATTCTTGCCCTGGAGTTATTATAAAGTGCTTGAATATTTGTGATAAAGGTTTGATGGAAACCAAATTTATGGCCAACCAAATATCTATGCGTCAAGGCTCAGTGGTGCTGCCTGGATATTGTTGTTTATATGTTCGATCAAGAGAAGCGTCTGGCGGACATTGTCCTGCGTCTGCCTTCGTTGAATAAAACCGGTCTGATGGAGACTTATTATTTGAGGGAGAATGTTTTCAAGTCTTTTTGGTGAAGATCCCATCTTTACCCTCCTTTGCTATCAAAGAGGTCACTGCTTCCCTCCAGGAGGTCTCCAGTACGTAGTCATGTGATTATCATAATCGGGTTGAAAAGGTCGTCCAGTCAGTTGTTCTTCTATTTTGGGCTGAGCGTACAGGTTTCTGTGGTGAGTCTCAAATGATTGATGTGTTCCCTTTGTCTTAATTTGTTGTAGGGTCTTTTATGTTAGAGATTGTGGTTTTTGCTTGTTGCTTTTTTCATTTATAAGTCAATAATTTAATCGATTTCCCTCCTGCTTCATAAAGTCTTTTTCAGGAAAATTAACTTCTTTTTAATAACATTTCAGTATAATTCATTAAGTTCACTCTTTTTATTTCTGTCAATTTTGGTTTTCGTACCTTCATTTAGTGTCCTCTTACGTCTTCTTATTGTCTTAATTCTGCTTGCAGCCTGTCCACTTTTTCTGTCCTTTGTCTCTTGAGGTTAGTACGTCCTCAGCGCTGCTTTACAGGTATCCCAAAGAATCGGTGGGGATACTTCCCCAGTGTCGTTTTCCTCTAAATAATCTTTTATGTCCTTCCTTATTTGCTGCCTACTGTGGTTTAAAGTCTCTGTATTTAATCTCCAGACAGTGTTCTTTTCTGAGGCTAGAGCGACCTTCAGTGAGACTGGAGCATGGTCTGACAGATCCCTGGTCCTGATTTCACAGTTCAACACTGTGCAAATCTCTTTGAAATATAAAGACGTAATCAGGCCTTGAATAGACAGAATGAGACTCTGAGAAAAAGGTAGAATCCTTTATGGTCAGAGTCAGTTCTCGCCATATGTCTACAAGTCCCAGGTTTTACTTTGCTTCCCTGTAAAACGAGGTCTTGAGGAATCCACAGCAGGTTGGGGTCCAACATTAAAGTCACCAACCATCAAAAACAAGGAGACCTTGAGCCTCAGAAGTCTGTTTAGATGGATCCCAATCAGACCCTGGAAGGACATAGGCATTCAAAAGTAAATAAAACGCTCTGTAGGTATCCCCAGATCAAAACAAATCTTCCGTCAGTATCTCCAAAATGTAATTTACTCAAAATGAAAGTTGTTAATCCTCTCTTTGAGCCTTGTCCACAGGAGGATGAATACTGATTGAATTTCCATTTCTCCAAGTTTTTCATGTTCCCAGTTTGTCAAATGTGTCTCTTGTAAGGGAGCTTCTTCTACTCCCTCCCTCTTTAACCGCTACATCACTTTACTCCTCTTACTTGAGCTTCCCAGGCCATTTACATTATACGTAGGTACTTTAAGCATTTTGATATTCTGCATCGTAAACCACTAAGTGTGTTTTGAGCACCCTAACGCCTAAGAATAACTCTTATCCATTTCATGTAACGTAAGTAAATTGTGTGTTAGTGTTAACATTTGTCACCCATATCAGCGCAAATGTTGTTCAGAAATCAAAGTTAAATTTTTGAAGCGCAGCGTCACTGAACTCCTCATCTTCTCGTCTGGCCGCTGAATTGAGGTGAAAATGTGTTTCCACAGACGTGTCTGGACAGGAATCCAGAAGCCTTCAAACCTAAAATTGGTAAAGGTAAAGAGGGAGAGTCGGACCGCCGGCACAGCAAAGGCTGCAACTGCAAACGGTCGGGCTGCCTGAAGAACTACTGCGAGTGTTACGAGGTGAGTTCCCCCTCTTCTTGCATGTTTTCCTTTCTGACCTCGTTGACATTAATTTACTCCTTTGGTTCTCTCCTCGAAGGCGAAGATCATGTGCTCGTCCATTTGCAAGTGCATCGGTTGCAAAAACTTCGAGGAGAGCCCGGAGAGGAAGACGCTGATGCACCTGGCGGACGCGGCGGAGGTGAGGGTGCAACAGCAGACGGCGGCCAAGACCAAACTGTCCTCGCAGATCTCAGACCTGCTCATGCGGACGACGCCCGTCATTTCCAGCGGAGGCGGGAGGTACGGCAAACGGTTTTCTCCAGCGAGATCATTTTTACAGCATTACTTTAAATGTCCACTGGGGGGCAGCATGTTCCCTGAAATATACTAAGAAAGCAGCTATGTTTGCTTTCTCACAACAACAATCTCAGGAGAATATTTAACGTCATTGAGATACACTATACTGCCAAAAGTATTCCCTCACCCATATGAATAATGTAAATCAGGTTTTCCAGTCACTTCCAGGTCCACAGGTGTATAAATCCAGCACCTACACATGCAGACCGTTTCAATAAACATTTGTGAAAGAACGGGTCGCTCTCAGGAGCTCAGTGAACTTCAGCGTGGTGCTGTGCTAGGAGGCCACCTGTGCAACAAGTCCAGTGGTGAAATTTCCTCGCTACTAAATATTCAAGTCATCTGTCAGTGGGATCAGAACAAAGTGGAAGTGATTGGGAACAACCAAGTGGTAGCACACGTAGCCTGGTGGATGCAGATGATGAGGTCATAGTGCTCAGAGGTCACCAACGTTCTGCAGAGTCCATCGCTACAGACCTCCAAACTTCATGAGGCCTTCAGATTAGCTTAAGAGTGCATAGAGTTCTACATGGAATGGGTTTCCATGGTGATCGCGTCGTATTGTCATGGTAGTTTCCATCTTATGACATCTTTATCACAGATTTCCTAAAATCCTGCAGCCTCAGCTTGTAGACTTGTATCTTATGTCTTTTATAATACACGTGTGAAACCTGACCTGGTGGTTGAGTCCCCATCTGAGAGTGTAGCTGTTCCAGTAATCGGATCAGGAGAACACTGATCCCGTCTTCTTCCGTTTGTCCTCGCAGGCTGCCGTACACGTTCGTCACAAAAGAGGTGCTGGAAGCGACGTGCGAGTGTTTGCTGGAACGGGCCAAAAAGGCCGAACAGACTCACCAGGCTCAGGCCGAAGCGGAGCGGATGATCCTGGAGGAGTTTGGACACTGCCTCATGAGCATCATCAGCTCTGCGGGGAAGGCCAAAGCAGACTGCGCCTCCATCAACTGCTAGACGGAGCTCTCTGGACTACGTTGCACTCCGTTTGGGACCCCCCCTCCCAGGGGTTTCTGTCCTGCCGGGGTGGGGGGGGATCAGGTCCTCTCCTCCGTCTAAAGCAGAACAATTTTCCCGCCTCAGGAACGCTGAGGCCCCGCTGGAATAACAGACGAGGAGCAGCAGCTCGAACTGAGGGACAAATGCAGTCGGAGCGAGCTGACGGCGAACATCAACTTAAACCTTCTTTCTCCCTCAAATCTCTTTTGTCTGAGCTTAAAAATAATCTGTTTTACCCTCCATCTTCTGCTGGTTTTTTGTTTTGTTTTGTTTTTTTGAGGTTTTCAAAGAACACCTGTAATTTTTATGTAATCAAAAATATTTGTCCTTACAGTAGACGAACAGAAACATGTATCTTTTGATATTTATTTTGACAAATATTTGTTATCAATGTGAGCGCTAATATTGTGTGGATTAAAAGTTCAGCAAACTGTTAATAATTATTAACCAAGGTTAGACTAAGATTGTTTTCAACCAAAATGAAGTTGAGTCGATCTTTTGGGTTTTTTTTGTTTTTATACTAAATACACATGTTCAAAAAGAAAATGAGCACTGCTCGCTGATGGAGCCACACGTTTCTCCTGGTGCTGTTTCAGGTTTTATTAGTTTTACATCCTCACTGTACATTTAAAAAAACAAAACAAAACAAAAAAAAAAAACAGCATGGACTGAAAGGGCATCGATTGATGTGACCAGAGAAAGACTGACGGGAGGAGAGCAGTCTGAGGGAGCAGATCTGGACAACAATTGAAATAAAATCCCTACAGATTCATCATATTGTAGGATACCACCATGAACGTAAAGAAAAAGCTTCAGAGCACCGCCTGTCCCCTCTTCTCTTCACCCCAACACAGTATTACTGTCTCCATTTGATTCAACAGTTTCGGCATCAAAAGAAAAATTCACAGAAATCCCCTTCGCTCACTTAAAAGCCAGTGTGAGTAGAATTATCTCAGAGTATTCATTCCTTCATTTCCCTCCCCCCCAAAAAAAAAAAAAAAAAAAAGTATGCAAAACGTGAATGGAATAAAAGTGCACTCTGTAGATCAACATCAGGATTCTTCTTTTTTTTTAAAGATTTTTTCTGCATTTTCTCTAATCTAAAACACACGAGTCAAACTCGAGGTCAAATCAAGAGTCATGAATTTTAATTATGTTTCTGGAACAACAAAATTGCAGTGGTGCTCTTGGTCGGAAAAATAGAAAACTAAAGACAAAAAATAAGATGAAAAAGATATAGTAAAGCATATGTACAAGATATAGATGTACATGAATAGATGCGAACGTCATGATTTGGCAAATATTTGGAAAAAGATTTCACAACATATGCTCATATTTGTCAAAGTTTTGACAAAATTTCATCATTTTAGGACAAAAAGCTGAAATTGTAGAAAAATTGTTCTATAAAGTCAGTCATGCAAAATTTACAATTATACATCAAAATATGCTTTTGTACAAAAATTAAATTTTTTGTGATATTTACAAGAAAAGAAATGTGATTTTAGTAAAAAAAAAAAAAAAAGTCTAAATTTTATGACAAACATGGCACTTTCTGTGAAATTTGGGATTTTAGGTCAAAATGTGACAGAATTATTTTAAGTTAAGTCATAATTTTATGACATATGTGATTTTAAAATATATGTATAATAGAACTTTTTTTAAAACGATTACATGAGGGGGAAAATGTGGTACAAAATGTTCAATGTTAAGTAAAAAAAAAATTGTGAAATTTAAGATTTCATTTTGTTTTTTTAATTTTTGTTCTGTTTTAAACGAATGAATCCAGGAACTTGCGGGAGATCTGACAACGTAGCTGGTTGAGAAAATAACGGCCCTTCAATGGTAACCATGGTGATGACGTGACTTGGATGACCCCTGCATGTTTTAAAAATACGTCTTAAATATTAGAATAAATTTTGTTCTAGGTCTTAAATTCATGTATCGAGTTCTTAAATATGTCATTATTTTTGCGTTGCCTTACAACTCTCAAATGTTCAGTCTGTTTTTTTTTCCTTTTTTTTAAAAAAAGCTTTATGTGTCAGTGTCAATAACAGCAGAAATGGAGGAAACATTGAAAAACGATTAAAATAAATAAAAACAAGCAATTAAACAGGTACATTCTAAAATTAAGCTATTGGTTTTTAAAAAGATAATTAAGATATAAATTGAAAAATAAGCCCATTTAAAATATTCAAGTAAACAAAAGCAGAAAATGTAATCGGAGTTAAAACTTGAGTATAAAATGAATAGCACCCTAAAATACCGTTAAATCGGCTACCCAAATGTTTTGCTGCAATTTCTTTGAAAACTTTAGTTTGTAAACTAAATCTTTAGTTTACCTAAAACGACTGCTAATAACGTGCCTACGTAACCCACAATGCCAAGCGGCGCCATTTCTTGCGCATGCCCAGTACCACGCCTCCGCCCACAGTTGTTGGCAGTAAAACGCCTCCTTACTGATTTACAGCCGCCAATAAAGAAGGAAAAACGAGACGAAGATGTGCAGGGTAACAGTATTGTGCAGAAATGGTAATTTTTTAAATTTTTCTTTTAAGAAAACAAAACAATTCGTTTGTTCATTTTAGTATAACTATATGTTTTCTCTTAAGTGTACGTTTTAGTTCTTCGTTGTTGGTTTAAATCGTCTGTACTCATGGAAAGGCTTGTTTATTGTTTTTGTTCAAGGTATTTTTGGCTCTAGTTGCCTCCTCCGAGAACATACAGATATGAATCCTCCGAGCCGGGACTCGAACCCGCGACCGTTGCAGGAGGACTGCAGCCCCGACACGTAGGGATCCGGTCCAACCGCCGAGTCAGCCAGGGGCTCTGAATTTAAATGACTGATCATTTAAAGTTGATAAATTCTGCTGGGTTTTAAGAATGGACGTAGCTTACTGCACGTGGGAGGCCCTTACGCCGTTGCACGTGGTCGACAAAAAGTCCACGTGCTGCAGCAGGTAAAACAACACGCTAAGTGCTATTACTTAATTTCTTGATGGCTTTACTGCTAAAAAGTTGTGATCAAAAACACACCGGGTAAAGTTTTTATTAGATTTAAAAGAAACTTTTGGTAAAGTTGCCTCATATTTTACAATCTTAACATTTGATTCAGTAGGCTACACCAATTCTAAAATTTAAAACTGTTTACACTGGTTATTAACCTTAGACTTAAACTTTAGATTTAACATTATTTTTTAAAGCAGCTTCCTGTTTGACCATGTTGTAACAGATCTTCACTGTAGATGGTTTTGGAGGTTGGGGCCAGGCCTAACACAAAGCTCCACCCCTTTTTTTCCATTATGAAGCCTGGTTAATGCTACTGTGTAGCAGCTACTCACTTCAGGCTAAGCATGTCATCTCTGGCATGTATATTTATGTTTGTGTCACCCTGTAATTCCACCACCAACCACTAGGTGACAGTGTGGTTATTTTGCTCCCTCACAAGATTATCAGTTTTTATATTGTCAGTGACCCCAAACACTCCAATGAGTAGTCTGAAACTTGGAAAAAGTGACTTTTTCTGGAATATTGTACCCTTTTAAAGTTTTAAGTGTTGTCTTTCAACAGATGTTCTGAAGCCGAGGCGTTCCCGGAGCTCCAGCAGAGCTGACTTGTCTGTACGTGTTTAACCCTCTTGATGTAGTTAATGATGTTCCCATCCCAATGATTATATCAATCACTACCCATCTGACCCCAATTTGTGGGAAAGATTAGACATTTGTCCTTAAATGAGGGTATGGTGTTCATTTTCTTTAAGTGTGATGTCTGTTTAGTGTGATCAGTTTCATAAATGTTTTTTTTTGTGTGTGTGTGTGTGTCTTGCAGGGTTGATCTGCTGATGAGGATCCATCCTGAAGGTGCAGCTTTGGTAAAGCAGTTGACAAAGAGGATTTCACCTCATCGGTGAAGCTGCAGAGCGTTCAGGACTGCTGGAAGCGGAACAGCGTTGTCTCATCCATTTTTCTGGATCGATCGTGACCGATTAATCCATTTTTCAGGTGCTGATCTGGAAGTTTTATTATAGAGATGTGGAGGACTACAGGAAGAAGGGCGAGTCTGAGCAGGTGGACTTCACTGTGTATGTTAGGAATATAACTGAGTTAAATATATTTATAAGCAAACATTTGAATTTAGGTGATTTTGTTTCTTACATTTTGGTTTACTGGTTAATTTTCAGAAGTACTGAATTACACATTTGTCAAGATTAAACAGTTATTGTCTTTCAGCTGAAGAAAATGTTTAATTTGGATTCATTGTACAGTTTTTGTATTTCTTGAAAACACAAATGTTGGGAAATTTGAAAACAGAAGCACAAATCAGTCACATTTCTTGTGATCCGTTTTGAGTAAATGATGAGCTTAAACTTGAATATGTTTTTTTTTTTTAAATCTAAATTGGTATTTCAGAGCAGAATAACTGGTCACCAACCACCAGTTTAATTATCAGTTATCGTCTCCCTCTAGAGGTGGAAAGGTTCACTTCTGCCCAGTTAAAGTTATTTTCAAGAGCAAAATCTGATTCATCAGAAAACCACACTTATTCCATAGAGTGACATTTACATTAATAGTCAACAGTAAATGGGTCATTTAAAATTCACAGAATTTGTATGTTTCACTTCCAATTTTGAATTTACTGTTGGAAGATGAAATAATGAAACTGCATTTTAGCTGCAAAAGCTCTGATTGGCTGACTTGGTTACAGGTCAACTTTTGCTGAACCTTTATGGATCTACTTTGATGGTAATTTAAGTTTATAACATGTACTGTTATTCACACCAGAACCTTTAGTCTGTCTTTAGGAATTTTAAACTTCAACACAAATTTAGTGTATCTGATTGGTTTATTGTCAAAATTTTATGAAGGAAAGTGGATAGTAGACTAAAGGGTCAAGAGAAAACGTCCAAAGACATTGAAGCTGAACTCTTAGGTATATGTACACACACACACACACACACATGCACCAGGTATCACACATATCCTTGCAATTTTTTTTTTGCACTCAAAATCTATTTCAGAAGCACTCACACACTTTGAAAGAACATTGTGAGGTTGAATAGTGTGATAATGATATATTTATCTCATCCACACCATTTATTACCAAAACTTCCGAATCTACTTTCTCTGCTGCTTAAAAGAAAATCAATATCTGTATATCAAATTGTGGGGAAGTGACTCATTTTCATTTCAGCTTTCAATACCAAAGTTACTACATGTTTCAGGGTTGCATAGTCATATACCCAACACACTTGCTCATTTAGTGTACATCATCACAGCCTGAATAAGGAATAATACAACCATCATTCATCTTGATTAGTAGCTTGGGAAGATTAGGTGTGTACTGTTTGTCAAATGCAGCTTCATATCCAAGTTGTGAATATTCAATGAATTACAGTTTTTCGGGGCGACACTGTTCCTGAAACATCAAGTTTTTGTGAAGAAATGTGGGAAAATGTCTTTCTATTCTAACACCCCAAACACCAGCAGCAATGGGGGTAAACCAGGTCAGGTCAGGTCAGGACTGCTGTGTGTACTTAATGATCATGATTAGGACCCCTCTGAATTCTGATCATCACCTCTAAACTGAAACCTTCTTGCATATGCTACAGAGCTGCCAAGTCACACATTTCAAGATACACAGTTTTTTTTTTTTGTTTGTTTTTTTAATCCTACTGCCATCAGCACATTAAACAAACCATAAACAAATGAATGGACACTACCTCATAACTTGCACCAGGAACTGTTACTACATCTTCCAGTATTACTTACATAATATATTTTAACATATTTTACACTTTTTATATTGTAGGTCTCCTGACTTGTGACCAGTGTCCAGATACATTCACTGCAAAATGAAAGAAAGAGACCTTGTTTAGATTGTTGAAAGTGGCTATAAGTTTGCAGTTCCAAAAGGCCCAGATTTAATACAGATTAGACAGTCCAAAGTGAACATACTGAACAGCTGTAAGCAAGACAACATGTGATAACACTCATGAACAAGACTACACGAGGAGGTGGTGGTGAAACTGGGAATAAGTAGACAGGGGATAGGTGCAACACATGAGGGTAATTAGGACACAGGTGCAGTCCGTGATGGTGTACAGATGGATCCTGGGAGTTGTAGTTGAAACCAGTGATCAGCAGATTGGAGAAGCTGATCTGGGAAGGGGAGGAGCAGCAGCAGGCATGACACCCTGATTAATCTTGTGAAGTTTGAACTGTGGCGGATTTTGCCATAAGCTGAGAGTGGTGTTCCAATAGTGCATGTGTATGAAACATAAACTAATGCTTCTGTATAGAAAACGCCCTGAGCACAGCATCATCATTGACATGGTTTTATATTTCCAACAATGCCAGGTCTGAGCCCATAAATACATGTGATTTCTACAAAAACATTTGACAAAGGACTAGATTCATGAGATACTTTCCCATGGCATTCAAAGGCCAAGTGTTAGTGGGTTTTCTGACCAAAGCAAAAAAGCCTTTAGAGAGTTCAAAACAAGTCTCCTCTGTGGCAGAAAACAGCTCCCAGTGATGTGAATCTTGGGCTCTGCAACTTGGCTGTTTTTCTTTTTCTCAGTTAGAAAACAATCAATAGGCTTATCCAGCAATGATCTAAAAGAACAAGCAATTGGCAATAATTTTGTATTTCATTCTCTGCTTTTTCTTTCCCAGATTTTCTTGGATTCTTTCCCAGATGATAAGCATAAATATAAGTAGTCTTTGAAGGTTTCAGCTTTAAAGTAATTGTATTGTGGCGTTAAATGTAGCAGAAACTGCCAACTACTGATATTGTATTCAGAATCTGAAGATTATGTGGCTCTAGTGGCCTTTTCTGGCAGTGTTTAGACAGCAAAGAGGAGTACAGAAAGATGAAAAACAAATGCAGGAAAGGACAACAGACTGGGACTTGAACCTGGGACAGTTTTATGAGGACTGTATGGTCCATATGGGGGACCTGGTCAACCAGGTGGGCTATGTGGCATCTTCTTCCTGCAGTAATCATAAAAACAAATAAAGGAAAAGGTGCAAAAGATAATATTTGAACAGACTGTGAGCCTGCACACTCTGTACAGAATTGTAGTGGTATGATGCTGAAACCAAGTTTACTGTGTCAGTGGGATTTTGAAGGATTTTCACATAAAATTGAATAATATTCAGGTTTTTGAACATATTAGATCTTAAAATTACTACTTCAATAATACTTGAGTTAAAGTCATCCATGATTTCTTGTGCAATTACTTTTGCACATGCTGGAACAGGAAAGGTCGATGATTTGAGCAAGGCCATTTGATGTGAATCACTATTTATAAGCACTTCACCAGTTTAGGGAAGTGCAGCAGCTGTCGGGATGTGTCTGAATTAGTAGTTCATAGGAAATTCAGGTTTTTATGATATGTAATGATAATAATGATA